>HE670336.1:0-103541 GCA_000313835.2 Heliconius melpomene melpomene | reverse complement strand
TTGGCTAGTTTTCAAATTAATTTACATCGATATTAATGAATGTATTCAAATTCTATTCTATTCTATTCAGATTCTATTGTAAATTCATATGAAAACTAGCCAAGTCAGATATTACACATAAATGAAGTCTCCAAGTCGTAAGAAGAATGGGCATTTTCAGTTGTTATAAAATATTTTATATTGTTAAAAATAAATTTCAGGACTGACCATTGAACTTGGCATACATTTACATCTCACTTCTTTTATCGCTGAAAGCATACGTTTTATTACAGAACTTGGCTTTCTTTTTACATTTATGTTTTTGATGGGATATATATTTACCATAATGATAGTCTATAAAGATAATGAGGTAAGCCAGTAGCGTAATCTCCTAACTAAATCCCATTACGTCAATAAATAGCCTCCAGGCGTAATCAACTTTGCGTATCCATATTAGGTTAAAAGGCATATTGGATACCGATATAACAGGAATTAGATACATGTTTATGAGATATTGCTGATTTGTGTTAGGTTAGAATAGCTTTGTATCTTTTTTTCATTTTCACGCAGTGTCCCGCATGTAGGAAAGCCAGCAAAGCCGCTGTCAAGATACCCCAAGCATCCCCCCTTTTTTGTTAATTTGCGTGTTTAGTGGTGGAACTTGTTTTTTTCCTTGCCTAACCCGCTAATATGCAGAATACAGCATGAAGCAAGAAAAAAATATACATTTTTGTATTTTTTGGTGTATTATTTAATATTTCTGCCTCTCGCACTGGTCTCTGTTCGATTCGCTCGATAAAAAATAGAAAATATTATTTTATAACAAGGTATAGAAATACTATAAATACTGTACAGACTAATTGCACAGAGATATTTACATATCCATACATCTGTATTTACATAACCTTTAAAATCTATTTACAAGTTTCTAAGAAAATCTCAACTTTTATGAATAACTCCGATGATCCCAGTTCGGATCTTGTTTCGCAGCATCCCTATCTCGACCTCTCTATTCAATTAAACTTTCGAATTTGGATATTGAATATTTCAGGTAATTTCAGAGTTGCGGCCGTTACGCAAGCTGTGATTCTTAGTAGATTAATTGGAGAATTTTGAGGAATTCCTTTGTCAAGTCGCAGATATATCGCCTCCTTCAGGCTAAAGAGACCATTTTTTTAAGAAACACCAAAACTTAATAAATTTAATTCACAGCAAATTGTTTATTTAAATTTCATTATATCTCTACTGCAGTATTTGGTTCTTTGGGTACTAGACGACTTCTTAGTTTATCAGTGATGTCTTGCTTTCTATCATACGTCAAATATTATTTTTAATTATTTTCAAGAACATATTCAATATCGAACCCACAACCTACTTACAGTCAGACGATGAGTCTTTGCGCTATATCTTGTAAATAATTATAACCTCTAATTAACATTCTTAACTGAATCACGTAAAATTTTCGGTTCTTAAATGTCTAAATTAAAACATTATTATCTAATTTAAAGGCAAAACGACAATCCCAGTAATAAAGACGTTCACAATTCGGTACAATGAGCAGATTAATTATCATAACGGCGCTACGTAGCAACAATATTGTAAATAGAATTTGATATTCTTTTATTTTAGCACATTGTAGTTCTTTTTGTGGTAGAAAAGCGGTATTTTTTCTTAGGATTTTTTTGTAGACCTACACTTGAAATTGCCTTCAAATTTTCGAGTCTTGGCGTATTCAGTGGCATAACTCAACGCCGCGTTTTAGTTAAGCAGAAAATATTTTTTTATAATATACAAAAACCACTATGGTATTTGCATATGATTGTAAATATGACGGTTCTGGGTTCGATTTCTACTAGGTGGAATAAATTATTTTCATTTAGTCGCTGTAATACTGTATTTATTTTATTTGTAAAAAAGAAAATATCCAAAACAATATACACATTTGCAATAAAGATAATTTACTCTATTAGCGAGCTTATACTCTAACGGCCGCTACGTAACGCCTTCGTTATAACGACGTAACGATAACGACACTCCCCAGGCACAATAATATGAGGGTAAAATAAATCTATGTATTATTATGCGGGGAATGTCCTATTCTGTTTGAATTATAACCCGTGCAAGTTACGTAATTGCTGTGAGCTTTGCAAGTGTATTATACAACGTGACAATTTTAATTGTTATGTTAATCGTTTTGTTGATTCAAGTTGTTTGTTGCAGGTGAAAGTTAAATAGTAATTGTAATTTTGTATTGGAGCATGTAGTGGGTTCAATTATTTTTTATACTAGACAAATAATTTTATTAGTCAGTTGTACAAAGTCTTTCAACACGACGATAAGTTTCTAGTGTTGGAAATAAAATATCTTAACACTAGGTTACCTCTGCCTACCGAAAAAGCTATGACAGGGTGGGAATAGAGAGATTAGTGTTCAGACACTTCCTTCTCCGCTTTTCGAACGGATTTGAGACATTCGCACCTGGAGGCAATGAAAATTTTTCATTTCCCTCTCAGTCTTAAAAATTGGGCCGTGCATGGGAAATAGTGTTAAAACACTATGTTACCTCTGCCTACCATACACAAATTTATTTAACTACTATAATACTATGTAGGTGATATTTTTACCAATTTTTCGCTAAAACTAGGTCGATTGTTATTACTACTAGTATTCTATATAGATTCTAATCTATACAATATATGGGGCCATTTGTTCTCTAGAATATCAGCGATGAAGCTATCTAGTAAATAACATCATAAAAGTAATAACGTGAAGCTATTGTGGAACGGGAGTAATGAAAAACCTTTATGATGGTAGCTAGTTCGATTCCTCGGGATTTTTTGTTGACATGGGTGACAATATACTCGTAGTGCCAAGTCACTCCTTTCTACGTTTTTGTGACATTACGCCGCATCTAATCTACTAGAGCATTTATCTATTTTTTAAAGTAATAATTATATCCCTAGACTTCGTGAATAGAATTATCAATAGAAAATTATAGCGACTGCTAAAAAAAATATACTTGTTAGGTTCTAAACATAGTCAGCTCAGTTAGTGGAAGTTCAAAAGGCATACGGTTAGCTCACTGAGGTCAGGCATGCGGTTGCAAAAGTCGATGTTAATGTAGAAGAGTGCGTAGGTATTTCTATCTGATGAAATAAAGTAGGATTATAAGAATTATATTTTTTGTAACAAACGTATAGAGCGGGAGAATCATAATAATTGAGATAGGTATATTTAATAATTACTTCGAATGGAGAAATCAACACTTTTGTTAAATGTTGTGCTGCTACATTTCGAAGGCCATATATTTTTTTCTACATACCTATGTATGTATATAGGAGTCTACCTATAATATATGTATATGTGAAAATATATACTAAAAACAGAACTATTAACGAAATTTTAATTATTTTAAATAATCTCATCAATTTTCCCGACATAACAATAAAATTTGTGCAATGTCATCCATGAATTAATAAGAGATTAAACTGATTTATTATCCCGTCTTTGTTTTTTTGTTTCACTCTGTATTACAAAATATATAGTGGGCAGAGAAAGCCCATTGTTAATGTAAGACCCTCACTTCTTTATTTTCCGCCTAGTGTTTATTCAACACATTGTGTGTTGAGTAGTCAAGTTATTTCTGTACGAGTATATCCTACTCTGTGACGATCAGAATGATGTATTGAGACCGGAATTATGAATATTGTATAGGGTCCGTTTACACCTTTTTAGGGAACCGCAAAAAACCTACGAGTAAATCCTTATATAAGTGTTCCCTTCTGACGGTATTAAACTAGGAAAGTCTGAACGCTCTTGAAAATTTAATAAGAGATAGACAGCATGTATGAGTAAGTGATAAAGGTCTTACACACGTAATTCAAGGAGTCTAGCTTCAAATTTAGACTCCGTGTTTAAAGTTTCATATTGCTTCTTCTTTTAAGCTTTACACTATATTCCAAATAAAACAGAGTAGGCTTAGGGAACCGTTCCTCACTTTCGTCTTTTTTGTTTATTTTTTTTTGTGAAAATACGCGAAATTGAGGTTTTATGTAACAATTGCCATATATAATCGCTAGTTTATCAGGTCAACGGTTTGCCGCCATCAAAACTGACGATTGATAAATTTATTGGATCATAAATTGATGTTATTACAAACTTTTACTTAACTTGCTTTATTAGTGAGTTTGTGTTTGACTGTATGTAAAATTTTGCAAACTATGATCTAATTTGACCCACTTCCTAGTGTCTGATTCAGCTAAAATATTAATTACGGTTTTAGTTCTAATGACAATGAGATTACATTTAATCGATATTGTTTGATAATCCAAAATGGCCGCCGCAACAAAATGGCGGATTAAAAATTTTTGCACTTTCTACCTAATATGGATATCAAATGAAAGGGCTTCATTTGGAAAATACATATTATATTTTCCAATAAAAAAACATGCAGAGATGGAGCCGGAAGGTGGCCAAAGAAACTTCTGAACAAAGAAAGATAGATAGGTTTTGTTAGGCTCTGGTTGTAAAGTTCTGCCATTCAATACGTGATGCCTCAAGAATTGGGCGATGAGTGAGTGATGACTTCTTCCCATCCTCTCTCTCTCACTTATCCGACTTCATTCCAAGTGCAAATGTGTGCTTTGAAAAATGATCAAACATAAATGTTCCCGCTGTTTAAATACCGTATCTAATGCTGGTATTCCGTTTAAATGATTTGCGGTAACACAGTATGGACTAATGCATGTGGCCAGCAGCTCTTTGATTTATTACCTATACGCGTACCTATGGGTAATAGCAGGTGAGGTGTAGGAGCTTCTCTTAGTATGAAGATGGTAGGAAATTCAAAATATTTTTAAATTATTGTGACTAATTTTATCGCCATACATTGCTTATTAAGTAGCAGAAGTGCGAAGAGATAAAAATGTTTAAATTTCCCAAGTAGGCATCGAACCCACAACCGTCACTGTTTAAACTATTTAATATTACGCAACGAATTTAGCGATTTTCCACTTAGAGTTTTCCATAATCCTAGTTTATAGGATACTTCTCGTCAAACTACCATTATGAAATTAAGCACGAAGTAAGAACTAATAATATAATTAATAAAAAAAATCCGAAAAGTGAAAATTTATTGGTATTTCAAAGAAAAAAAAATCATTTCAGGAGAAGAAAGAGAGGAGAACGGAGTAATTGATTAATCTATATAAGTTATAGCTTATATAAGAATGCAATAACAAAGCGCTAAATAAGCTTTCTGTCTAGATTCACCCAAACATTGGATTGAAGTACAATTCAAATATAAATTGAGACTTTCAAACCTAATTGGATTCCCCGAGTACAACGAATTAAAAATCGTCATAATATTCAGTTAAGTGTATAAAACTTCTAAACTTTTTATCTCGGAGTTTTTTTTATAAAGCTGGTTTGAACTATTCAGTCTAAATTGAGCTTTAATAGTCACAGTTAAGGTTCCGTTTAGAGTGACAAAGTACGTTGTATTAATCAAATGGGCGAATTTCGACAGAAAAGCTAAATTAGTCAAATTACGCCAAAGCGATAGAAACGAACGAAATTTAATAGAAAAAGTTTTTAGAGTGGAAAAATTAATGAAAATATTAATTGCTTGTAATTATTTGTTGTTTGGCGTGACTATTATATTTTTGAGGAGACTTAGTTTGAGCTTTTTAGTATTTATAAAAAAATAACTAAAACTAATAATATTTCGAGGAACTGTCAGACATTTACAGTTCACGTTGTATCTATCATAGAACACGCTGTATATCGCATATAGCGAACAGTGTATCCATCAGGGCTTCCGCAACCCATACACTATCCAAGTTTTGAGACATTTCGTGCTGAGAGGATCTCAACACCGCATTTTGTCTTGTTACGAGGGCAAGCAAATCAAAGTAATTCAATCCTCCTTGTAGTAAACACTACTGCGTTGTGACGCCCAGGTTCCGCCGCCTCGAATGAGATATATATTTTTTATATATTCACATTATTTTATATACAATATATACAAACATACATACACTTTATTCTGCCAAACTGATAATCTCTTTATTTTGAAGTGAGTCCGTAGTATAACAGTAAAATATGATATTATGAAACATTCCATACTGAATAAATAATTTACATGTAAATACTACCTACGTGAAATATTTCGTTATATGAAGCGATCTATTAATTGAATTCGTATTTGCTTACCGGTGATCTAATTAATTATATGGACAAACAAAATGTTTAAATTGGATATAGATATGTATGTATGTTTATGTAATATTAATTAATAAAAACAAAGATCGAAGAAACTCAATTGTTATTATTAATTGAGGCCTTCGTAGCGCAACGTTTTGATTGTAAGCTCGACTGTTATAGGTTCGATTCCCACGTGGGGGAATTATTTTCATTGATTCGCTATGGTATATAGACAGACTAATTGTCAATGCCTTGGAAATCGAGCGGTGCATGGGAAAAGGAGTGTTTTTGGACGGAGGATCTTTTAAATTGAATATAATACAGTTTATTCTATAGTAGAATAAAACCTTAAGTTTCAGTTCATACAATATTGTATGAATATTCCAGTATTGTTGTATACCAGAGCTCTGGTAAACGCTATAATTTGACATAAGAGCGACTGGCTAGAAACTACTCTAATAAATTAATAAGACTTGGATATAAAACATAATATGTACGTGTATAAATATTTGCCGTCGTGACTCAGTTGTTAATTTGCTCTCGATATACGATAGTTTAATGTTCTTATCTTGTTTCTATTAGATAAAATAGGGAAATGTCCATATATTAAGAAAAAAGCTTTATCACGATATTTTTTTTGTATTTCATCAATAATTATATTTTTATTTTTTTATAAAGATTCAGCAATATATAGGGATAGGAAAACGAAAACGATTCACGATGTTTACATCAGGTTAAGCAGAAGGAACTTAGTGTAGACACACCTTTCCCCACGAACCACAGAATATTTGAGACATTGCGTGTTGAGTGGCGGAACTGAACTCAGCACTTTGGCTTTGTCGCCAAACCGAGGAAACGCCACTCACTCACTATTTCATTTATTTATATCACACACGAATTGAACTCACTATTACCGGATTTGCAGTCAGCCGCTGTGCCGCTGCATCATGACGGCCTCAAGATAATTAAATAAACAAAAGAAATTAAAAATAATTCAAACAAATTATTTCCTAAAAATGTTTCGTGAAAATCGAATTAGTTTCTATATATATTGAACATATAAAAGAATCGTATCGAAATTTTTATTCTTTAGAAAGCTACACCTACACGTACAACTGCACGTACAAAAGCTCACTAGAGCCGTCAAGAAAGCTAGCCATTAAGCTTTCTGTGACAACGTGAAATGTTTATAACAAGGGAAAATAAATCTAAAGTTCTACATTATTTAAAGCCGACACCGCTGCCTGTAAACGAGGTGTGGATTCGATTCCCACTTGGGAAAGGAAATTATTCAATCGACACCGGCAAATCTTTTTGTACAGATATTGTTAAAAGAGATAATCTTAAAACAAAAATAATAATTATAACAAGCATGGCGTCTTACACGAAGGTTGTTAGTTCGATTCTTTGCGTTTGGGCATGCTAATTTGAGAAACGGCTTAAGGTAAATTTTGGCTAACTTCCTTTAACATTTAGTATTTGTTTTATTAAAATCGGTTCATAAATAAAAAAAATAAATCAATATTTTAAAGCATTTTATTTAACAAAGTTGACAAAGAAGACACTTCTAAGCTGCAATCGTTATCCAAAAGGATGTTTAACAGAACCCATTAAAATCCAAGAGAAAAAAACCATTTTTAATTTGAATTTGGGTACATTTCAGTTGGTACTTACTATGTACTTTGAACTCGCAAGCGTGACATTAGGGATACTGGAGCTGGTCACTTTACTGATGTCGAGGTTTTTACGTGACCCACTTTGTTTAGTACGCTTTAAACATTTCATTTTATGTAGTAGCTAGTAGTTGTTGTAAGGAATTGTAGCTTTTCTAAATTCTAGAAGTTTCTAGTAGTTATAATTACAAGTAACAACTATTCTATTTTTTCATTACTTAATTTCTCCAAGTGGGAGTTGACCCCACACCCTTGTGCCACTGGGCCCCGCTGGCCTCATCAAGATCACAACTTACTATAAATAAAGATATAATAAAGTGTTTTTAAAGGTACCCAAAAAAAAACCAGATTGACATTAGGTATATTAAATTTCCATATTTTAACAATATCTGTAATAAACGATCCTCCTACATAATTTCAGTGATATATAACCTTTAAAAATGGCATCTCATTAATTCTGTTTCCGAAAATAGCACTCGCTTTGATTGATGACGTCGCGCTCTGACGGTGCACGCTTGATAAATTTCGCCCATACATTGTTATAATTTATAGCTTTGGGTGTATTGTTACCAAATTATATATTGGGATAGAGATGAGGAGACATTTGCCACTAATCAGTGGAGTATTTGTGAGGAATAATTGTGTTGAATAACTTGTTATAGAGTTAATATATATAAAAATTATAATGTGGTGTCGTGGGACACCAGGTAGGAACGAAGTTCCTTCGGCTAATGTATAATCGACACAAATTGCAAAAAAAGTCGTGCTCAATTTTATGTAGGTTTTCTTGATTTTTCTCTTAAATTTTGCTGATTAGTTTTTATTTAAGTACAAGAAAGTATTTAGGAAATTCAGTATTTTAGGAAATAATATATTACTTAAAATAAAAAAAAACATCGTAATTCTAATTATCAACTAAAAAAAGAAAGAGGGAGTAAGAGAAAGGTATTATACACTACTCGTCTGTGTATGCGACTGTCGCGCCTGCGCACGTCTCTTTTAACGGTTTTATTCCACGCATTTTTCTTACGGTTTTACTATCACATTTTTTTCAGTTCGGTCACGCAGCGAAATCCCTATCCCTACCAAGCCTGCCGTAAGGAACTTCGTTCCAATAGTTGATGTTAGTTGTGGCGCAGGGACAAAAGCCTAGCTCTAGTAACGAGGCAAAGGCTCGGCGGAATGTGTGGAATGGAAGTATCATAATGGAAATAAAATGTCTTAACACTTTTTCGACGCCGTCCTTTGTCTTGTTACTAGCGCGAGAAAGCGAAAAATGTCATTCTCCACAGAAGCAGTTCAGCAGCCCTTCGAAGCCTTCGAAGCCCTTGACAGCTTGAAATACACATATTTACATTTAACTTAAAAAATAATAATATTTATTGCGCAAGAAAGTTTTTTTTTTGTTTCAGTAAATGACATGGCTTAAAAACTGTTTCCAATTTACGTTGCGACCCAAATATTTTATTCCGCTATATCCAATTTCGATATTCACACAGCTCTACTTTCATAAGCTTATACTCAATTCTATAAAGTAATATTAAAATACGAATAATTAACTGTCATTATGTCAATATATTTTAAAGTTTTAATTATTAACTTTATGAAAAAGTTAAGAATTATAAATATTTTAGCCCCGACTCAATAAGGGCTATAATATTCATCATTTTGCGTCTGACGAGTCTGTCTGTGTGACTGTCTGAACGATTTGAGTGTATTTTTGTAATTGTAAGCCTCGTTCGCCGTCATCCTTACCGATCAGCAGTTTAAAGGCTTTAGCAAGATGATGTTATGATATTTTTGGTTGGTAGATATTTTTAAATTTTACTAGTTAAATTTTGTGTTAAATAAGCACTTTTTGAAGATGATGTTATAGGCGTACGAAACGATATTTGATGGACTTTTCTCTTCGTTCGTTCTCTTCGTTTTTTCTTTTTCCAAAGTGTTGAATCTCTTGCCATTAAATTTATATGAGAACAATTTTAGAGTAAATCCTATTAAATGAAAAAAAAATAATTAAAATCGGAAATGGAAATGAATAATTTTCATATCCTTACTCTGGAAGAAGGCTTAGCACGCAGCGTTGAGCTCCATTACGCAATGTCTGATAACTATCACTGCAGAAACCGGAGTATTTTATCACTAGAGTCCCCCTGCCAGACGTAAATAGGATCCAGAGTGAAGCTACAAAAAATAGACTTTGTTTTTTCGTGTGTTGAAAATGAGCTAATATATTAGACCAGATATCCAAATACGTCCTCATCATGATATCTTTCAACATATTTTACTGTCATGTGTTTATGACACACGAAATATGCCCATATAAGGATATAAAAGATCAACGAACGGTTCGTCTTATTCAAAGTTCCCGTGAAATATGTTAACGGAATGAAAAATTCTGGGCCGTTTCATCACTCACTCTCGCCCCTAAAAAAATGATTCGTAATATTATAATGTTAGACGCTGACATCTAAAATATGTAAGGACTTTGAAAGAAAAAGATGTTTCTTTTAGTACGATTTTTTATGTATTTATTTTATTAAGATCTGTGATAATGGATATTTTTTATAGCTTCATACTGTATCCCTCATATAGTAGGGTTAGCAGAGGGAACCCAATTTTAAGGCACTCTGTTCTCGGTTCTGCCCATCTTTCGAGATATTACGTGTTAAGTGCTTTTACAAATTTTCACTAACCAAGGATAATTGCTTAAAATTATCTTGTTCTATAACAAAGCAAAGTTCGGCATTGACTTTCGCCATTCATCACAAAACGAAGATTGGGTGGTGTATCAGGGACGGAGTGTCTTAGCTCTAGCTTTCTCTGCAATATATATATAAGGGTAGCAGCGTAAATCCATTTTATTTTTACCATGCTAAACGCAGGAGATGGAAAGGCGAAAACAAAGCTTTTCTTACACTATTAGACAATATAAATAACAATATAAAACAACTTTATATTAAACCTGCAATGTATAAACCCGATTGTTATAGTGAGATGAAATTTTAGTTTGTTACAGTATCACAGTCGCGTTTCATTGAAAAACATTCTTCATTTACCGCGAACAAGGGACGCAATGAATACGCTACGTAGGAAACTGCAAATGCTTAACTTTTGTAGCACTAGCGAATTAAACGTGGCTTCGCCCGCATTAAATTATATCTAAATACCCGTTTTATGTAAAATTTTTAAATAAATTGAACCATATGTGTTATTCTGATATATAAGCTATATTATTGTAAAGTTTTAACGAATTACGTTTAGTAGACCCTAAAACTTATTTTTATAATGTTAGGAGGTTAGCATTAGATTTACAATAATATATCAGTGTTAAGTTCATCGTGGCGTAGTGGTATCATTGGTGGTTGTGGGTTCGATATTTATTCGAAGAAATGATAAAATTTTATATATTCAACTCTCTGTTTTTACCTTCACGCAGTATCCCGCATGTAACAGGGTAGGTAGGAGAGTACTAGTATTAAGGCATTTCGTTCCTTCTTTTTCATAAAATTTTCGAATTTTGTGTTGTTTTATTATATTATCCTAAAGCCTCCAACATTTAAGAAAATAAATTATAAGCAAAAAATCATTTTTAGAAAAAGCTTTTATTTAAATGCGCTAAAAAAAAGAAAATAAAATTTGTCTTTTAAATTTTAACTATCAACTCATAACCTCATTGTACACAATTTATATGATCATAAAAGCTTGTCTTTGCTTCACTTTTAATAAATAGATACCTACCCAATAACTGCAAGACATGAATGAATTTCAATGACTAGTTCAAAGTATGAAAATACGCTATTCTAAAAGTTTCATAAACGAAACAAACTTTACTGTACGAGTATAGGTAACATTAAAATGTTTGTATAAGTATATAAGTCTTCATATAGGTTATGAAATTATACATAGCAGCATTTTTGACTTTTAACAGCTTTATTAATCGAAAGTTAGAAAAAAACAGCTAAGAGCGAGTCGGCCGATGACTGCGACATATGGAAGGACAGACAGATGGACATAACGAGATTATAAGGGACTACGGAACTCTAAAAAGTAGACCCTTACCTATATAGAGCATAGAGCATAAAGAAAAATGTTAAAAGGAAATAAAGGAAATTAATTAAAATTAAAATGTAAAAATTAAATTATTCCTTTCGGGCAAATCCGTGGGTGAAACACTAGTAAGTAGTACCCTCATACTTTCCAAAGGTAAACTTTCAACTAGTAACTTGTATACATAGGTCAGTGTTAGTTAGCGTTTACATTTAGCGTGTCAAGTGTATGTCACATACTAACTACTAAACTTAACCTAAAAAGCCTAAAAACTACAAGTAAATGGTAAAAATAAACTTTTATAAAGAAAAAAACTGTTTTTGAGATATTATGACGTCAAGCTTACATATTATACAAGATGGTTATAGATTCGATTTTCCTTTTTAGCTTCGTCGTAGTAACTTAAGAAGCTACTGTTAAGACACTACAGACTAGGTTATCTATTTCTGCCCAAGATCGATATAAACTCAACACCATATTTTAGCTTAACAGAGAGAATTAAAAAATAGATAGAATCATTCCACTAAGCGGAAATCAAACTCATAACCAACGCACGATATGCACGATATGGACTATTTATAAGTAAAGAAACTCGATTCATTTAACATCGTGTTCCGTTTAACCAAAGCGCGGCAATACAAATTGTCTCCGAAGGTTTCAAAGAGGTGCAGGTTCCACTACTCTCATATTTTATACATTTTCTAAGAAAACTATATTTCTTCCCTAAGATTGGAATAAATCGTTTAAAATGTTAGAAATGACAACAATTTAATATCATGACTGAAAATTGAACCCACTATCATCATCTCTACAGTACTAAACAGCCCCGATAAATAAAGCGTTTAATTTAGCAGATAGCCATATCAAATGAAACAGTATAAAGTTTCATTATGAACAAACATAAATGATCTAACTTTAGTTACTGTTACAATAATCCCGTACAAAGGATTAGAGAGTTGTATGAACAACGCTCTTGTGTCCGATAAATTTGTACTGCTAGCCAGTTAAATTGGTATATAACTACGTTTGACTATATATAATTACTAGCGGCCCGCTCGCGGTTTCACCCGCGTGAGCTATGTTATTATTAATTGCTGTCTCCATGACTACGTCCTAGTGACGTCTATGCAAAATTTGAGACTCCTAGCATTTGTAGTAACGAAGTTTCATACGAACTTTCGACCCCAAAAACATCCCCTTAGAAGTCGAATATTGCAAATTCCCGTCTTAGCGAGCACCTACGTCCTATAAATAACTCCTATGCAAAATTTCAGATTCCTAGCACATGTAGTTTCTGAGATTTCGTGATGAGTGAGTGACCTTCCGATTTTATATATATAGATACATCTACATACAATTACATATATATAATTAATCTTAATACTAGGTAGAATAGGGAATTGATCCCACAACCATCGTGCTTACTGTACCGCTGAACCATGACGACTTAAATAATAAACCTAGTTATAATTCTTATGGTTTTTTTTAAATTTACTTACTAGTTGTTGTGTTTGACGTTATAGAAAGATGGGCAATAAGAGCCATTTGCGTAAGCCACTCTTAATACTCTACAAAAGGTATGCCTTTTTTTAGTTTCTCCGTACATCCCACATAATGCAGGATAGGCAAGGAGAATCTAGTGTTAAGACACTACGTTTTCTAAATTCGAGACTATGCGTGTTGAGTGATAGGATTAAGCTCCGCTCTTTGTCCACCAGAGCGGGCAAATAATAGCTCCACGAGTAAGCATCGAATCCTGTTATATTCAGTTAATTGAATATATAAATTTTGCAAGCAAAGAAATAATCAAATGAAACTATTGAAGTGTCAACAAAATCAAATTTACTTCTATATCAAAGGCTACTCCTGAACGTGTAGGGCTTCGGGAGCTTTGACGTCACAAAGCTTAGTTCATTGTGTGGGATGTGGAGTACCACGTATTATATATAGAAGCGTATGGGCTTACTTTATATAAGACTAGTGACACACTCGCGGCTTCGCTCGCTTACACTTATTGTTACATTTTAGCCAAATTATATATATTTTTTTTTACATAAATTATGGTACGTGTATTATTTTAATGAATAGTAGAAATACAGTTTATATTACTGCCATAAATCATCTAAATTAGTTTAATATTTTTTGTGTGAAAATGGCAATATCCATCAATCTTCGCGAATTTTCAAATTTATAATATCAGTAAGATTTTCATTTTCTAACTTTTGTATGATTTTTTCTCTTATTATCATTATGTATCTATTTTTTTGTATCCGGCACATAATAAGTTAGACAGACGGAACCTGGGAACCTACACTTCGGCTCTGATTAAGACATTACCGTTCCTCGTTTTTCGCCGACGTCTTGAGACGCCGAACTCAACGCCGCACTTTGCTTCATTACTAGAGCGAAGAAATAACACTAGACCCCTCTGCCTACCCCACTAAACGAGGGATAAACGTGAAGGTACTTATTTATTAATAGAGAATTACTATATAAAGAGACCGTAACAAGAACGTCGTGCAATGTTTAACCAAAGTGGAGAACAATATTTCAATATAAATTGCCTGAGCGGGGATTAAACATACAACCCTCAAGTTTACATCCTTACATTGCCTCACTTCACTATGATGTCCAGTTACGTGAAGTTTATAAAGCAAATTTTCCTCGAAGCTCTAAAAGCTTTAGAGGTATAGGTACTACATAGAATGATAAAGTCTTACGACAGGTCGTAACGATAGTCGTTAATGCTGGGGCGATAGCCGGAAACGACTACGGGACTTCTAAAGCTCGAAGGTCATTTGAAGTTCAATTCTTCAATAATGTTAGCAATGCTGGCTTTGTCACGGCACAGTGGGAGCCGATAGTAACCGCGATGGTTATGGGTTCGCTATTCGAAGAATTATTATATTTAAAAGTAGTGACAGACACAATGATATATTTACTTAATTATTAAATGTTAAGGAAACTTTAAAATTATTATAATTACTTGTACAGTGGAGTGTTTTAACACTATGTTCCTTCTATCCAAAAAAGTCGTGACGCTGCTTTTTTATGAGCGTTGCTTAAAATATTTTATAAATCAGTATAAGCGATTATAACGTTTCCAATAATTTATAAGATTTTTTAAAAAAAAATTATATTATGATAATAGCGCATTAAATTAAGCTATTGTACTAGGAAATCGTATTTAAAAAAAAAACCAACTCCACCAAAGTTTTGCTACTTTTTAACATCTAAGCTTATAGTTATAAAACTAGGCAATACAACTAAAATTGGTATAGCACAAAGAGATTTACTGTTACTGGCCTATAATTTGATTTCACCAATACACGTTCTCAATACAGCTAGATTGTGATACAATCAACAATAGCTGAAATGTCAGTTGGGTATAAAATCAAATGTCCTTGTTACTTCAACTAGGCGCAGAAGTGTTTGTCAGTTAATGAGATGGTCGTGGATTTGATTTCTGCTCGTTATACAAAAACGGTGCGCGGCGTTGAGTTTCGCCAATTAGTTTCAATTAATTCAATCAATGATACGCTATAGTGAATTTAAAATTAAATAATTTTCATATTTTCTGTTTCGCTTGTTCTTTAGAATAATATTGATACTTCTATTTACTTAATTATAATAGTAAACGTTACATACATATAAAGCTCTTCCGTTACTGAGCGCTTAACAGATAACGCGCAGCTAGAAGTGTGCGGTGGTTAACGCTGGAGTTTGGCAATGATCTTTGTAGAGTATGGGGGAGCACTAAAAAAGAATTTAAATTTGCGACGGAACCGACAGATAAAAACTAATGTATATTAGGATATTAATAATTTTAAGTTTAAAATATATAACAACAAAGAAATATTAAAAAAAAGAAGTATGGTATAGTAGCCTAGCTATCTACAACTAGAATTTAGGTCGTTCACAAAGGATTGTCACGTTAGGAATTTTAGAAACAGCAAATAACTGAAATTTCTGTTTTTAGTGTTGATATGAAATGACTTCACAAAAGCTCAAAGGCCACACAATGCTGGACTTAAATATCATCTAGTAGTAGAAACCGACTATAGTACTAGTACGTCGCAAGTAGCCAGTGCTATTATTTTTATTCAGCACATAAGAAGGTTCCCATTAAGTTCCCATTAACTCCGTTTCCTATATTACCGCATGTGGGACACAGCGCCAAGCTGAAAAATATGTATATAACATATATTAAAAAGTATGTTTAAATAATAGTGTAATAAATATGCTAACATACTATTTACTTTATATGGAGCCCTAAATTTAGGAATGCAAATTTAGTTCCAAGCAATAAATTAAGATTTTAATGTGCAGCTTTAATTATAATACTAATTAAATAAGTAATGTAAATACATGTACTGTATTGTGAATTACTTGTAGTGTATTTGTATATTGTTTTACGTTGAATGTTGCAGTTACGAGCTTTTCGTCGCTGCTTATTCTTATTTCGGTTTAAAAAATCATACAACGCGAAGGTTGTGGGTTCGATTCCCACTCGGGGGTTCAATTATTTGTGTTTTGTTCCTTTCTGGATACAAGTCGTAGAGGTAAATTGCATTCCACCATTAAACAAGTAATGTCACGAAAATAGACGAAAAGTGGGAAACAGTGTCTTAACACTATGTTCCATCTGCCTGTCCTGCTATATGCGGGATAGAAAGTGAAGCTTAAAATCAGCTTCACGCTGTATCCCGCACACAGAAATCTGAAGCTTAAAAAATATTTAAATATTTTCTCTGTAATGCCACGAACCACACATTTCCACATCCTCATTTTAAATATATTCATATAAAATGTAATAACATTTTATTTACTCCCCTGAACCTTTCATAGAAACGAAGGTGGTATAACCGTCATTCATTAACACTACCATCACTAGCATTTAAAAGGCCGTGAACCAAATGTCAGTCACCCTTTGAGAGCGGGATGAAATAACTTTTTAGGTGACAAGGGAAAATGAAATCTACTTACAAAGTTATAAGTGTGAAAATACATTGATATAATATGAACGTATCAAAAAGACGCTTGTTAACTGTACCAACATGACGTAACGAAGCGCGACAGATAGAAAAAAGAGGAATTCAAGTAAATGCAGACTAAAAATATATGAGAACGTGTTTTTATATTTGTTTTCATACAAATTTTATTCCAATTGTTGAGCAGATAAGGCTGAATGAACTGGTAGTCAGTTCGAATCTCAGTCAAGGGTATGGTATGGTATTAATATTTCATTATTAATTCTTTTCCTGATATGGTTAGTCTAACATTGTACATTATATTACAGATTTTTTTCATAATTTTACTGAATGAAGATCCGATTAGAACCCATAATTTTAAAG
Organism: Heliconius melpomene melpomene; assembly: GCA_000313835.2. Taxonomy (NCBI): domain Eukaryota; kingdom Metazoa; phylum Arthropoda; class Insecta; order Lepidoptera; family Nymphalidae; genus Heliconius; species Heliconius melpomene. The sequence continues at coordinate 86,281 of HE670336.1, read as the reverse complement.
TTTTAAAGTTTATTCGAGTATTGTTTATTACAATATTGAAAAGATTTTGATTTACAAAAAGATTTCTTGCAAAGATGAATTTTAAATGAAAATTTTTCTTTTAAAATGTAATGATTTTTATAGAAAAGATTTCGTGTAAAAATTCTTTTAATATATTGCTGTTTAATTTAGACAAAAGGAATACAATCTTTTGTACGCAGAATTACACGAAAAATGAATTTCTATTTCTATTTATTAGTTACTTTAGACTTACTCGAGACTTTTAAGGCTGTTGTGGCGTAGTGGCACAGCGTGTGATTGAAAACGAGACGGTTGTAGGTTCAATTCCAGAGTAGGCAAATTTTAAAGACAATCTATTTTGAGTGGTGGAACTTAAAAAAATCGCGCTTTGTCTTATTACGAGAGCGAGGAAATGGAATAGACTTCCTTCCTTCCACTGAATGCTAATCAAACTCACAACCCTCACGCTTATAATCCTACACTAGGTTCTCTGCAAACCACGTTAATTAGAAAATCCCTATGAAGATAACAAAAATAAACCTTGATCAATGGAATACTCCAAAGCTATTCGGTACACGTCTTGCATGATTGTAGGCGACAGACCACTACAGCGGTGCTCGACTACCAATCGACTTGTAATTTGCGTGCGTTCCACTCCATTGCGGATTGGCGGTGTGAGTTTGACATTTAGTTCTAGTTCATGTATATATGTATGTATGCACGTTAAGCTATATCTCTGCACTATAATTAAATGCTTATTAAAGATGTGTATGTATATATATGTTCCGTAAAAACGGAAAGTGTCCTTAGAACGGACCGGTGCGGTAGTCCCTGAAACTAACGCGTTCAATAACATAGATTCATTCTTCTTTCTTTCTTGACTTCACACTGTATGCAGCACATAGCAGAAGAGATAGAGGTAACCTGGGAATCTGTTGTTAAGACCCGTTCCCAACTTTCCGTCGAATTCTGGTGAGATTGTATGTTGAGTGGCGGAATTCAACGCTGCATTTTACCTCGTTAACAAAGTGAAAAAAGAATTAAATATTTCATTTATTCAAGTAGTAATCGAACCCACAACTTGTCGCGCTTGTTCCTCTGTGCTACCAGTACTGGCCTAAACTAGTTTATAATAAATAAACATCTATTTGCGGTTTATTCAAAGAGCATGGTGAAACAGAATTTCGGTTGTACAGTCGATTATCCAAAACCATGCGGTCATCTGTATTACGATCACGTATAGCATGATTGCGGCGGACAGACCGCCCGAAGAGCAAGACCCAAAACTTGGCGTCTGATCAACTTGAAATTTTAGTTGTCAATAGTCCTGGAGACTAGTACCTAGGAAATCTTGAGAATTTCAAACTTTGGATGACACGTCGATGTAAACTTATTTTTTTTATAAAGATTTTATTTTTTCAAAATTTGTAAATCTATTACCTCACGCTTCTCCATTATTACGGGGTGGGCAGAATGAATTTCGTGTTAAAACACTGCGTTTTCGACGCATCGACAAAAAATTAAGACAATGTGTTTTCACTTAACTTCATACTGCATCACGCATATAGCAGGCTGTGTTGAGTTTATTCTATGATGAAATTATGAAATTCTAAAAAAATTTGTGGAAGTTTTGGAATAGATAAATATTTCATTTATGTATACAGTAGCTGAGGGTGGTTTTAGTAATTAAGTTTATCTCTGTTTATCTCTGCATGCAAAGATTTTTATTTGCGATTAGGAATATTTATTTCCTAATTTGAAGCAAATTTATTATTGTTTAGAGATAATCTGTTAACTCGGTTGATTTTGTGCCTGATTCAAAATTGTGGCAAATTTACCTATAAATAATATATTGAGGCCAGTCGTGGCGAAGAGGCAGTAGTGTGACTTTTATAGTGACAGGTCGAGGGTTTGATTCCCACTTAAGGAAATTAGATGTTTAATATTTTCATTTTTAACAGAAGTCGTCGGAAAATAATAGGAGCGCATTTAATTGTTTTCTCTGTTCATATACTTATGTGGTTAACTATGTGTTAATAAAATTATGAATGCATATTTACTGAATCTGTCGTTGTATACAGTTGAACAGTATTCCATTAAGATACTTGTAGTAAGTTGTGATTTTGATCCTCAGTAAGAAAAATAATATTCTTTTTAATTTCCCCATTCCGATAAAGCGTTGCAATTAGCTTAATTACTACTCACGCAATAATAATTATGCTGAAAAGTAGATGATAACACATCTAATAATAATAATGTAATAATTAGCGATCCACTTATGATATGTGAAATAAACCAAAATACAATTTATATAAAATCTTTACATAAATTGTAGCTCATGTATTACTCTCATATAATGAACTACTAAAGTATACCTAAATTCGTTCAGTACTTTTTGAGTAAAACAAACAACCGTCCTTACGATCTTTCATATTTGTAATATTTCTAAGATTATTAGGACTTACCAGCTTGAGTCCTCATATCTCGAGACAAGATGGCCCCATGAGTATTATGGGCACGGCAGCGGTACACAGTGCTGTGGATATCCTGTCGATACTGCATTGATGCGAACGGGAGGAAGACCAGCGTACCGTTGTCCAAGACTTGCCTGCAATAATAATAATAATTAGAAATGTATTATTCTATTATTATATTTTGAATGTAGTAAAATTAGAACTAGAATTAGGAGCGACGTAGGAAGACGCTCACTTGTAGCTTCTCTTCCTACTCGTGAAAGAACAATGGGCTGCGTTAATTTCCACCAATTAATGAGCAATATCTTGAAAATAAGACGGAAAATGGGAAAAGGGACATTCCTTTTTCAAACTAAGTAGGGAACCTATCTTGGTATGTGAGTGTGTGAAAATTATGTGTTGAGTGGCGGAGCTTCCGGACTGCGGAAGCATTTAAAATTAGTAGTATATTTTCAGCACAATTTATTTACCTATACTATTCTCAATATAGGATAAACCTATGAGTGAACGATTTCTTAGAGGTGCAGGATCTAATCCCACTACGTCCATATATTTATGCGTTCTCTAAGTAGGTTAAAAATTTGAAAAATCTGCTGGTGAAAATTTTTTTTTTTAGTTTTTGCTTTGAACTTTATCTTAAATCTTAACAACGTGAAATACAAAATAAAGCTTCATTTAGTAACTAAGCTGTAGTCCAATTTCTTTTTAGCTTACATTGAGAATGTTTATTCCAAATATATAACCAAAAACATAAAAAGGAACTGCATACAAAAGTTAGTCAATATTATTTTTATACAGTCATAAAGTAGATCGAAGAGCTTTTTTATAAGCTTCCTGTATCGTAATAAAGTAATAATAAGGTTTGCAAAATTGCTGATACTTTTTAGGTGATTGGAACCTTGAAAGCTTAGGGGAGATGTCTGCTATTATGATATTATGGACATATTGAATTTGGCCAAAAAATGTGGGTAGAAGGATAAATGGTGGGCCGAAACTGAACCTAGTGTCAAAACACTGTTCATTTTCTTCCCAAATCCGATATTGCGTGTAAAGTGGCGGCAGTTGTAAAAGTAGTAGCCAAGTCAAATTTAGAGATTCAATTTTATGGCGACTGAACATAGCTAGGCACCCACATAGATTCTTCCATTCTTTTGTCGGCGAAGTCGAGAACGGTGCATTACTTAATATTTTACTACGCTCTCATTTCACATTTGTTTTTTTATGGTATATCATTACTTTGTTTTATCATCTTCACACTGTATCTCGCATGTAGCAGGACTATTGAGGAAGAGAAGAACTTAGTGGTAAGACATTCTATTCTCCAGTTTTTGACGAATTTTCGAGGCATTGCGTGTTGAACGTTGGCGGATTGTGTGTTGGCGGAACCCAACGTCGCGATCTTAATAATTGCAACAAGTAACTGTCTAAAACATTTTTTTTATATACTTAGAGAGCCAAGTGCACTACGAGAGGGCAAATTAAAAAACAATTATTATACATTAACCATAAACATATATTTTGTAAGATAATTTATTCTTTTTCACAAAATCAAATAGAAACTGCAATCACAAAAAACGCGAACCCAATTAAATAACCAAAAAACAAAATAAACATATCGCCTTTTACCCGAGACTAATTTAAAATCAATTTCAATCAGAAAAATTACGCTCTAATACTCTTCATTTCCTTTGACTGTCTACTGTAATCGTTTTATGTAAATTGCTTCCTCAATCGCGCTCGATGTTTCTGATAATAAATACACGATGGTAGAACTGTTAATTTAAAAATAAAATAAAAAAGCAGCTTCACGTTTTTTTCTCGCTAGTTTCCCATTTTTTATAGGTTTCTTTTAAGTATTCAGTATCGAGTGATAGAATTCAACACGCTTGGTCCTGTGGTAACACACAATTCCCCCAGAAAACGGTGGAAAGTGGAGAACACAAGTATCTTAATGGGGATGGAGAATTTTAATATTGGGTTCCCAGGTTCTCTTTGGCTATGTTCGGGGTACAACGTGATGCTAATAATTAACTATTAAACACAAAGAGAACTTTTAAATTCAAGCTATTCATTCGTTCCTGAGATTAGGGTATTGAGTTTTAGATTATAGTAAGCTTTATTCTTTCATACATTCATTTGAAATTTTTATTAAGGGATTTAAACATCGACTAAGTCAAGCTAAATAACTTATTATTAATTAAAATACATGCACTGTAAATATTAAAAGTAAATATAACATAACATACTGAAATTGTATATAACTATCTTCAAACAATACATAGCTTCTGCATACTGTTCATAGTCTAATCTAACAATTAAGCAAAATCCTTAGGGATTTGGAGAATATTACCATTGATACAATGACAACTACATCGGCATTCCATATGTTAATAATCTTGTAGGCTATGTCCAGTACTTAGACGTAGACAAGAAATATTTGTGGAGTATTTAGAACGGTATTATAGCAGGATAGGAATCTTAGAGTTAACAGAGTATCAATTTTGAACCTACTACCCATCCACAAGCAACATAACTCACACAGTGCCCTAGAAACTCAGAAATACAACTTAAACTAAAAAAGACAACTAGTCCTACCCAACAAAAGTCGTATTCCCATCTGCCTCTACGTAAATCCCTTAAATATGCACCAGGTTAAAATATTCTCCAGCGTTCGGCATTCCGAGCGCCAATTACAGGGATCCCGGGGGTCTTTTTGCTACAACAGGCTCTGTTAATTTCATGCCATCCTTTTTTTTAAGTCGCACAGGAAATGGAAGTCGAAGGGCCACGATTACTCTTTTAATAGATGATTATGGTATTTTTTCTTGTTTTGGGCTAGAGATTCATACGATTTTAGATTCAACTCTTGAGATAACTTAATTAATAGGTTATTGATCTAAAATAAGGATATTAATTGACTGATGTTGAATTTGATTGAAGTTAGGCTGGAGGTAGATAAATATATCACTACACTCCCTGGAATGACGTACGAGATACAAGGAGGAAAAGACTATGCTTTTGAGTATACAAATAAATAATAATTCAATCCCTCGAGTGAGGATCGAACCCACAACCATCGTGTAACAGTCACACCCTTGTACCCTTATGCCAGGAAAGTCTTCACCGATCTATATATTAGTAATGTAATACTAACAATAAAAAGAGAATTGCAACAGGCATTTAAAAATTTTGACGATATGTGTATTGCGTAATTGGCCAGAATGCCTGGACAGTAAACAAGAGGTGCGGCCCGATTTACTCAAATTTTTAAACATTTCAAATTCTAAGATCGATGGAACAAAAGAAAAGACTATCCAAAGTTCAGTTAAACATTCTAATTTCACTACAACGGCGTATAATTTCTAAATTTGTTATTTTCTTACGACGCCCTCATTCCATTGTATTATTCCTATTATTCCAATATAATATAATTTTTTCCCATTTTATATATATATATATAAAACAATTTGTAAGAAAAATTGGTTGGTAAATGAAGATCTCACAGTTCCCAAGAGTATGTTGAGACCGCACACGACAATTACGAGATTCTATTAAGATTTTGAATAGGTATAGTACTTTTGTGGAGACGGGGCTTATTGAAAAGAGGATTAAGCTTTTTTTCTTCTTTAATAATTTTCCTTGAGGTTCCTTGTTTAATTTTTTGATAATTTTATCTTTTCTTGTAGAAAAATTAAATAATAAAATCATAAAAGATTTGAATGTCTAAGTTGTCTTAACTATTGTCTTTTCTTTTATATATAAGAGACGGCTTTTGTAAAAAAAAATGCAAAAAAGAAAAGAGAGATGTAATCATTATCCTTATTTTCTAACTCACAAAGAATAGAAGAGACATAAAAATAAACAAAATACCCAGTTTTCATAAAAAAAAACTTTTCTTAAAATACTTTAAAACCAGCACTAGTTTTGCTCGTTAAAATCCTTTACGTATGAACACTGTTGCCAGTACATTTCGACGTTTGCACGTGTATTTTTTTGCATTTTTTTGTAATTTTTTACATGACGTTTTGAAATCCTTTAGCTACGGTCTCGTTAATTAGCGCACGTTTAAAAAACTGAAATACGAAATATGTACATATATGAATGTATATTTTAAGAGGCCAGAGGATATTTTAAGAGGCCGTCGTCGTTGCGCAGTAGCACAAACGTTTAGCTGTAAACAGTCATGTGTTAGGTTTATAGGTTATAGGTTTAATTCCCACTTGAGGGAATGAAGAATTCAGAATTCGGCGGAAAATTACCAACGGATTTGTTTTAATGGAAACAGAGTGTCTTAACACTAGGGTCCCAGGTTCCCTCTGCCTACCACGCTATATGCAGGATACAGCTTGAAGCTCAAAAAACATAAGAACACTACGGCGCCATGACAGTCACGGTTTCAACTATGAAAAATCCTTCCTGCAAGGATATTTTAAATGTTGTATAAAGTTATTCATCTTACTTTGTTTTAAACTTTCCATGTGTTCTATATTATAACTTGAAACATGACGTACTACGCGATAAATTTTATATAGAAAACCTCTTGAAAAATTCAGCTTTGCAAACTGTTTAGATTCCATTTTCGTACAACATAGCTTGCCTTTACATGACAAATAATAAAATTATAAAACAAAATGCGATCGTAGCTTAGTGGAAAAGATGTGACTGTAAACGCAGTGGTCGCCGGTTCGATCTCCTCTTGAAAAAATAAATATTTTTTCTAGTCGCATAGTGAACACATTGTTTGAGAATTAAGCGGACAGTAGAGAAAAGGCGTGCAGTGTCTCTGCTCGCTTCTCACGTCAATTTTAGCTCGCTTCACTCCATGTGTTGATATATGTACAATATTCAAATTCAAGGGCACTTCCGTTTCCTACTTTTCGCTGAATACTGGTAGCATTGCGTGTTGAGTGGAGGAAATCAACACCTTAATGATCATTTCTTAGGGTGCCGTACTTCAAAAGAAAAAATCTTCTAATCTTTTTAGGAGCACTTCGTTATCGGTCAATCCGTCTACCAAGACTGTATATCTTGCGATCGTGAAGAGGCATCTTATCACAAATTAATAGCAAATATTCAGCGTATACAAAAGATACGAACGCTTCTGCATCGTTTTTGTTGCGTTTCATATGAAACTTTCCACATAATCAAAACCTATAGAGTACCTCGCGTGGACAATTATATTTGTAGTTAATTTCATACAAAATGAGTGCATACGCCCACAAATCTAAACTTATCAACCTTTAAAAGTTATACTTTCCAGAAAATTGGTACGGAACTCTTCGTGGACTAGTCCGATTTGCACTTGACCGGTTTTTTTTATATAATGGAAAGTTAAAAAGGTAAGTGATTTTTTTGGAAATCAAATCTTATTTCGAAAATCTTTCGCCTAAACATTTTTAATAAATGTACTGGGAGATTTCCTTTGGGAGAAACGTTATGTTGCCTACTGAGCGTCGTCATATTATATATGAGATATGTTTTGATCGAATCTTTATTCCACTGGTATGAGGTTTTTTTGTGTGTTTCATGTTTATATGTATATTATATGTAATAAATGGGTCATCGTGGCATAGTGGTCTGGCGGTTAACACAATGGCCATAGATTTGATTCTCTCTCAGGAGAATGAATATACATTATACATACAGAGTGTCTTAACTCTAGCTTCCTTCTGCTTACCATGTCAGGCAGGAAAGCGTTTGGAGCTGCATTTTATTAGTTCATAGCATTTTATTAGTTCATATCATAATATGAATAAATGTAATGATTTTTTACAAAGAAATACCTGTAAATTTCGGATTTTCCTTTGTTTGTATTGTCCACACGAACCCTCCACATGAACTTGAGAGAAATGACTTTGACAGATGGACAGACGGACAACAAAGGGATCGATCCTATAGAGTTTTTTTTTTCATTGTACGAATCCATAAAAATACAGTATATTTTTAAAACAATAATCGGACTTTAAACCATTCGACAAAAAAAGTTAGATGGGTACCACCCCACCATCTCACCACCCATTCTATTAAATATTCATTCATTATTTTATAAACTCTTTACTTTTTCATCGCAAAAATGACACTCGAGTGAAAGATTAAAGCAAACCAATTAGTGCTAGGAAAAAAATTAATTCAACCTTTCTTCCGACGTTCTTTGTTAATGAAAAACTCCTTGACTCTTGTATTGGGGTTAAAGTGTTTCAGCCACTTTGCATAAGAACATTTAGGCGTTAACTAGGGTAACAAAACTTACTGGCTGTTGTGGCGCGGTGAGGTGGGTTACGTCTCCAGATAGATGAACAATTTTTATTTCTTCGCTCTGGTAGACAATATTTCAAATACGGAGAAAAGCGGAGATAGAAGTGTTTTAATACTAAATTCTGTTTCGTTGAGTTCCACTACTAGCCTTGCCTCTAAAATTGAGCGGAAGGTAAGTAACGGAATGTCTTAACACAAGGTTCCCTATAGCTACCTTGCTAAGATAGAACATTAATAAGATTTTGCGAGCGCTATTTGTGTCTGACTACACTTTACGTTTATTTTCTTTTTGTCATAAAAAATGGATTGATCCTTTTGTGAATAAATATTTTAAATTGTTGAATTAACACTAGAAGTGCCGAAGATTGATACCCCCCTTGAACCGCCGTCGTGACAAATTTGTCCCATTCTACTTATTATGTTGATTGTTGGTATAATACAAAAAAAATATTATTAAAATAATTCGTAAAATATGTAGACCATCTTTAATAATCAATTCTTATTCTTTAACAAACATAAAAGTACCAAAAAATAAAACACAAAGAAAGAATCAAATATTTCTAATACGTTCTAAGGTCGTGACAACTAACTGAATAACTCTTACAAAATTATAAGTTTTTGAAATTAGTTAATATTATTAGTAGGCCAAGTAATGCATTAATATATTCTTCATCAGGGATACATCACAGATGATTTATAACATTGTGTGGTAATGCCTCCAGAATTCGGCGGAAAATGCCAGCGGAGTGCATAGCACTAGGTTCCCAGGTTCCCTCTACCTACCCTACAATTGGCCACATTTGGTATCAAGTGTTTTCTGAAATTCAAGCCTAGCTTAGTCATCCTTTCATCTGATACCTCACTTGGACTAGCGGCAAAATTTAGTATTGACATACATGTTTTTTACTATATAAATGGTCATATCTTTTTTAAGGGCGCTTTTTCAGGAAATCAAGGGACTATAGATCCTCATATAGTTGATATTCATATACTCATATGAATATCAACTCGATTTCTCCAAGCATTCCTGAGATAAAGGCACAGACAGAAGGATGGCAAAATGACACGGTTTTTTTCAATAAAAGCTACAGATCCCTAAAAACTTAGGCATTGACTGCTAAACCTACTATTCATTTTTTTTTCCGGCCCCGCGTCGCCCTTTCACCTCCACCTCGTCCCCGAGGCATGAAAATATGTCAAATGATACCCTCAAATAATAAAATAATAATGGCGGGACAAAAATGACCCAGCGGCAGTTCTAGGTAGACCTAATTTTTTTCAAAAAGTATGACTGCTATAAAATTATTTATATTTTTAATTAAATAAAGGTGTAAAATTGGTAATAGTAAAAAAAAATCATCTACATAAATTAACAAATAAAAAAGTTATATACAATTAACCTTGCGTTTGGGTCAAAAATGGGACGGCGGCGCTTCTAGTGTTAATACTATTCGAATAGTATAGGAAAAAAATGTTTTTGGGAACATCCGTGTCATCTAATTAGTCCTGATAACTGATACTCTACTGTAGTACAATCATTGCAGTATATTGAATATACTACAAATAAGATTTTCTTAAAACAACGATAGCTATATCCAAATCCGTCGTTTGTGCAGAAAAAGTAAACAAAATAACAGTTTTAATGAGGACAGACGTAGTGAGCTTTCTGTTCTTTTATACTTTTTAGGTATCCCAAATATTTCTTTACAACTTTCTACCAAAATATAACCTGTCGGAAAGCGATGGATTTAGATTTAAATGGAATAAGATTATATATTTATTATGCGTAGCGTTGAGTTCCACCGTCCAACTCGCTAAATCTGGAGTTCTGGTTAAAAGTATAGAACGAAATATTTTGACACTAGCTTCTGTGAGAGGTGAAAGAGGTGTAAATATAAATCTAATCACCCAGTAAAAAACATTATTGAACATTCATTCATTAACAAAATTAATGCGAATTCTACTAACTAGACAGAAGACAAGAAAAATATATGATTATATTATTTCTTTAAATGAATAATCTATATTTATAAAAGGACTTGTCCTCACTGACTGAGGTAAGACGCACGCACAGCCGTAACCGCTGATGGTAGAAACCTTAAATTTGGACAAAAGTTTACTTTCGTAATCTGGACATCCACTAAGAAGGGATTTTGAAAAATTTTAACCCTAAAGGGGTGAAATAGGGGTTCAAAGTTTGTATGGAAAAAAAATTAAATCGGCACCGATTTTTATAAAATTTAAAATTTAGATTTTTAAAGGTATTTAATTGAAGACACAATATTCGATCTACTCCACACTCAGTTTCAGAGAAAACCACAAAAATAGAATCCCACTTTGAAGTCTCCAGACAGGTTGATCCTTTGCTGCTCGCATTATATATTCCTTTAGAATGTTACAGTTTAGCCAGACCTGTCCGAGTCACACAAACAGTAGTAGCACAGAGATAGCAGAAACGTTGCAAAAATTCAGTTTACTTTGAGATTTCTCACATCAATAATGTGTAAGGCACAGTTGGTTCGCAAAGTAACTTGTTAAAGAGAAAATAGAATAAAATTTTAAGTATTTTTAGGATTTCGTACTTTTTATTTGCATGATATTATATAGTCTTATAGCCTCTCTCGATAATTGGAACCTGTAATTTCTGAGATTAGTGTGTTCAGCCTGACAAACTCTTCAGCTTTATAATTTTAGTATAAATATATTTTTTTTCCATATAATAGCTTAAAACGAGTTTCCACGCCCTACCCTGCTATACTGGAAAATATGTGGAGCTGCTTTCTTTTATTTTAGTTTTCAGCGTTTCTCTTCTAATATTTTGTTTTAAATAAAAACACAGGCGTGTTTACTTTACAAGGTTTAAGAACGTTTACAAGTTGTATATTATAATCTTAAACATATATATACAAGTTTCTCTGTTATACTTAAGTTATGAAATATATTATAGGATCCTGTTAAACGAACAAAAGTGATTAAATGACATAGTTCCATAATTTCGAAGGTATGGGTAATAAAACAAAATGTCGGTCAAAGTGGAGAAATAAGTAAAGAAGAACCTACGATCGTCGCATTCCAGTCAAAGGTTCCTCTGTGTACAGCTGACAAAAAAAATACATTTTCTTTAGTGCGAGTACAAAACAAAATAAGGCATTCCTCTAAGCTTGTCTTGAGTTTCAACATAAATTTTCTCGTTCACTCTGTCATTAAAGCTGAGCACGTAATACAAGGGCAAAGGGCTTTGTAAAATTGTCCCTTCATTGTTATATTGTAATTTATTATAAATTGGTCATTTCACACCAAGTTGATAAAGGAAAAGTTGTCAAAATTTGTAGGAATAAATTTAAAAAGTAGAGTTAAATTTGAATCTTATCTATTAGATGGCAGAGCCAGGCAGGCAGTGGGGACCTGGTACTTAATTTTAGGGACTTTGCTTGAATATAATGAAAAATCTTTTTTTATATTTGAAAATTTTCTTCTGTATATATATATATATATATATATATATATATATATATATATATAATGAAAAAAACCACTTCTTTTAAAAACGCAAGTCATTAACATCTTAACAATGGTACTTAAAACGTTTTCAAAGTGCTTTCTTGTGTACAGAATATTAATTTTTAGCTATTACTTTATACGGGCCGTCGCGTCGTCTGACTGTAACGGTTGTGTGTTGTGTTGTGCGTTTAGTAAGAAGGCAAAACGCGGCGTTAAGCTCCGTCTCTCCATACGCACATTGCGTCATGAAAATCGGCTGGAAAGTGGGGGACGAAGTAACACACTTAACACTAGGTTCTCACTCCGTATATCCCTGGATACTCTTATGCGTGATTCTTAAAAAAACGATTACAGTTATGTATATTTTTTTAAAGGCTTAAACAGAATAATCTAGGGAAAGATTCTATCAAAATAACATCATGTTGGGCCCCAACCATGTCGAATGATAGGCGAGATAAAGCTCTCGAGCACGTTCAGTTGCTATGGTGTTATAAACATTTTATATGGGAAGAAATATACACAAAGAATAGCTGCTATATTGACCAAATCTTGTATACGTACATAAATAAATGTATGTACTCACTAAATATAGAATACGCTTCGTTTCGAGTCCCACTTGAGAGAATGAGTTATTTTCATTTCTTCGCCCCAGTCAAGACAAAAGTCGGCGTTGAGTTACGCAAATCAACAGCTATGGAAACAGAAGATCAGAGTGTCCTGACCCTAAGCATAATATCAGTAGTTTCGATATTACTTAGTTATCTCAGGCTCTCTAGATGTTGCTTACAGGCAAAATACAAATATGTAAGAAAAACAGTAATTTCCTTAACGTCAAGGCTTACGTTACTTTGATTAAATTTGCCATGCAAATAGCCTACGACAATGTTATAAAGGTATGAGCTTTCCTAGTACATTAAAGGACTTCTCTAAAGAAAGTGTTATAATATAAATATGCAAGGCACTTCTATGCAAGGTAAGCTATAAATATAGTTTTAAGCATACTAGCAGTATTTAAGGCATACAGAAAAAATAAAGCGTATTGAAGGTGAAACTCAAGTAGGCAGTCAGGAAGTGAAAGTCCCTCGAGTAGAAATTGAACCCATAACCAGTCAGTTTACGGTCAGATGTTATGTTGCTGATTTACGATGACATCTAAACCAGTAATTATCAATGGACTAAGTTAAACTTGTCGCCATTTTAGTAAAATAGGACAGTAGTAAATAGGTACAAACCTTATTCAAATTAAAGATTATATTTATATTTTTCTTTCTGTCTGGTTAGGACTTTGGATGAGATAGGTCAAAAGTTTGACATGATAGAGAGACAGATGTACAAGAGAAGGGTAATACGCTACCCTGTTCCATGCGATAGACAGCGTGATGGTTATAAAAAAAATATTTCCACATGCTACCGGGCTATCACCACTCTTAACCCAAGTCTTCCAACTTACACCACACATTCACCCCTTACAATTTTCACAGGCTAATGCTCAAAGGGCGCTGCATCATTAGGAGGAGACTTGTGTTGCTTTGGAGTGTACTCAATGGCTATATTCTGATTATGTCAGTATTTTGTAAGAATAGTCATATGTTTCATATTTACAAGGATTTTTAGATAATATAGCTTCACGCTATATGCCGCACATAGCAGGTTAACCTAATGTTAAGACACTCCGTTTCGCATTTTTCTGAAGACATTGCGTGTAGAGTGGTGGAACTCAACGCCGTGTTTTGCCTTATTTAATTAAATAAATGAAAATATTAAATATTTAATTTTCTCGAGTGAGGATTGAATCCACAACTAATCGAGTTTAGAGTCACATACTTGGGCATAGGGGCACCTGCGTCACGACTGGTCTCTATATTTTGATTTTCGAATTTAATTATTATCGATGAGTTTATATAGTAAGAGAAGTCTCAGTATAAATATAGTTTTTGTTTTATGCCGTTTATGCCCATATTAATTAAAAGGTGAAGGATTCAGAGAGCTTTCTTTGCTTATATAAATATATTAATAAATGAAAACCACAACGTATAAGTATAATGTACTTTCAGTATATCTAAAGTTCAAACCCAAATTATATTTTATTTTAAGCCTAACTCCTCTCTTGGTTGTCTCTTATTAGTTTATCGTACTGAATTTTAACGAACTTATTACAAAAATTGGGTTTTCCTCGACCTCGGCCAATAGCAATCGACTCACTTTCGTACCTCTTAATTTTTTCATTGTTTTCCTTGAAAACAGGCGAGTATCCTCTGAGCTTTGAGCCCTGTGGGAGCGAACAGGTGAATTATAATCGGATTTTGTACTTATATTCAATAACAAAATAATTTTAGCGGTAGGCATTTCCAATTTGTTGCAGAATTGTAGGAATACATTTAGTTTTTATACTTTACGCATTTTTGTATCGATACGATAGTGATTCATCATTCCAATTAAAAAAACTTATGTTAGATGAGGAAACACTACGCCATAATTTGCTTAAATATACTGGAGATGTTAAAGCTCTCCGACTAAAATACTCGAGTTTTAGTGGCAAACTCTTCATAATAATTGTTCACGTTCATGAAATGTATAATATCTAAATATTTATTCTATGTAACGATGCCATAGAGCCATCGTTACAATCACGTCAGGCATTAACTTATTTAACAATTGGTTTCAATTTCTCATATATCCGTATGTAAGTATATCACATTATAAAATATTCATAACAAAATCATAGAGACAATTTTAGGTCAGTTAGTTTAGAGAGCGGTACGACCCTTGCAAATATAATTTATTCGTTCTAAGCGTATCTAAATTATGTAAATAGAGAATTAAAGGATTTTAGTGAACTCCCGCCGTTGAGTATCTAAAGTAGACTGTAAATTCTCTGCAAGGGATACGTAACTTTGAATATATTTTTAGTTTCACGCTTTTATATTCACGCACATAGCAGGGTAGGCTGAGGGAACATGGGAACCTAATGAACATACAGTATTTTAAGACTAGGTATATAACCTAGTTTTTAAATACTCCGTTCCTCCATTCCATTATATTTTTAGCCTAATTTTCCAGACATAAGAATCGTACTCACAACTGTCGCTATACAATCTGAACGTTGTGAGCAATTCATATAATAATTATGATTGCCAATATAATCTCATCTCATAGGATAGAGATCGTATTGAATACTGCATTCACAAACCAAATTCGCCGCTAAATGTGGCTGGAGTGGAAGTCTATTTATAAATATTTCTATTAAATCAATATATGGTTCCATTTTGGCGTAGTTACATATTTTTTTATAGTTTCACAATTTATCCCGGTTATAGGAGGATAGGCAAAGATAAGTTTGTGTTACGTCACTTCTTACGACATTGCGTGTTGGGTGGCGGATCTCAACGCTGCGCTTTGTCTGAATTCTGAATTAGTTGGAAAGTGAGTATCTTAACACTGGGTTCCCGCTGCCTACCCTGATGTGTGCGGGATTAAGCGTGAAGCTCAGCATCACAATAATAGTATCGATATCACCCACTGTTACTGCCGTCTAAGTTACCTTCCATATTTAGAACGTGAACGTGTCATGTGTCATAAACAATTAGTAGTTCTTTCCATTTACCCTCGGTGGCAATTTTTTTAATCTAAAAAACAATAACGAAAATATTGCTAAAACCATATTAAAAATATTTTCACGCGTACTATGCAGTGACAAAGCCCGCAGGCTTTTTCGGTAACGGCGTGACGTTTGTGATTAATTTTTTCATAACTGAAACGACATCGGTTCCTGTTACTCGGATATAGGGCGACAAAGGATTTACAAAGCGGTAAATATTTTTTTGCCTGTGTTTTTCACGCTAGAAAAAATAAAAAAAGATACATTTTTTAATTTAAAAAAAACAACTTTTTTATTGTGTTAATTAGAATATAATTATTATTATCTTTTTATACACTCATTTGATAAAGAAGTGGGTAGGTAACACAGTTTCTTTTTTTATTGTTTTCTTTTACATAAGAAACATTGTGTGTTAAGTGGTAAAGCAAAATATGATCGTTTTAGAAACTTAATTAAACAAAATAAACGTAACCTGACTAGAACTCCCACCACGTCCAATTTCTCTGACCTCCAAGCCATACGTCCTTATCAAGCTACATCGAGACAACTCTACTAAAATAAAAAGAAAACAAAATAAACCAAATTCAAAATAGGCATTTATATAAAATTCTATATTTTTCTACACTTTTCTTTTAGTTTTTTGTCCATTTCACTACAAATAAAAATAAAGATCAGTTTACACGTCAGCATGTTGGACAGGGCCCAGTCAGGATAAATGACACGTCAACATGGGATTTATCGCTCACATCGGATCTTGGAGTGCGATAGCCTATCCTTTGAGTATTTTATGTGTTTTTTTAAGGAAAATAACTTATGATATGGTGAGGCCATTGGAACGCAGTTTAACTGTAAGTGCGACTGTTGTGAGTTCGATTCCCATTCGGAGGTATGAATAACTAGCGGCCCGCCCGCGGCTTCGCCTGCGTGAACTGCGTTATTATTAATTTCTGTCTCCATGGCTACGTCCTAGTGACGTCTATGCAAAATTTGAGACTCCTAGCATTTGTAGTAACGAAGTTTCATACAAACTTTTGACCCCAAAAACAACCCCTTAGAAGTCGAATATTGCAAATCTCCGTCTTACCGAGCACCTACGTCCTAACGAAATTATGGCGAAAAATGGAGAACGAAATGTGTTAACACTAAGCTTACTAAACATTGCCTACCCTACCCTGTATCTAGAAAACAGCGTGAAACTGAATAAATATATAGATACAAAATACAAGATAAAATTATAATTTGTATAGCAACAAAAATATTTAATTCACACTCATAAACATGGTACCTTACGTTACTCTAATTAGCTCCAGGAATAAACCATTGTAACGGAGGTAGCGTATATGAATCCTAAAATAAACCTTATTGAGAGGCATTTCAGTTGAATGTTCTGTAACATAAACCAATTATATATTAGCATCTATGCGAAATTTTCCTCGCTTTTTCGGTTTATTCCTTAAATCTACCTCATACTTGAAGGAACGATCTTTAAATATATGGTTTTAATGATTATTTATATTTTTATGACTATACTAAGTCTGAATTATAGCAAATATCATACGTTTTCGCCTTTAAATCTTTCTATATTTTGGTGAGAGCCAGAACAATTTGAAGAATAAAATTCTAGAAGACTAAATTATATATTCAGTAATATAGAAATCATAGGCTCCAATGATTAATTTACCCACATCTTACGTAAACCGCCGTCGATATCCGATATAAATTTGTGGAGAGCTTGCGTAATTACACGTTGGGAGTGTCACTCAAGGAACGCTTACTTGAAAATTAATACTTAATAGAGTCGAAATAGATGAATGTTGACAAATGAATCTTAGTCAATGATTATTTTTTTTTAGCTAAAAAAATATTTTTAACACCTAGAAAAGATTAATATATTTAATTAAGACATTTAATAATTAGAACGTAATGCGTTTGAAACTACAATTTTTGGAAAAGTTTTCCAAGAGTTAGCCATTGATAAAATCTTATATTACTACAGAATAATATATTTCTATAATATATTTCTACAGAATTTGTCATCTCAAATATACATATATAATACTTATACATAAGTTATAGCTAACACCTTACTCTGTCAGTCTCATACGTAGCTGTGTGAGCCGCTATGTCGGGAATTTCTCTCAGAAGCACGTTAATCTAATTTTGAGGCAAAATTAAGCGATCCGACGAAGGCACAAATTGTGGGACAGACCTGAATATATCCACATATTATAGACGCTCATTTATATGAAAAACTAGATTTTTTGCTGCGACTTCCCTCTTCTATTTGAAAAAGTTGTTCCTAAAATTAACAATCGAACTCTTTAGCTTATATTAGTATAAAAAATGAGTGAGCCAATGTCTTGATGATGCACAGTTTTTAAAGGAAATTTAAGTTGAATAATATTGTTATTCTTTTTTGTACCGAATTTTGTATTACATGTGCTTGCTAACAATAAATGATTATTTTAACGTGATAAAGTACTATCTTCTCTATATTGCTTAATTAGGCAAAGGGCGGCGTTAAGTTCCGCCACTCAACACACAATGCTTCCAAAATTTGGCGGAAAGTGGGCCTACTCTGCTGTGTGTGGGATACAGCGTGAAGCTGATTATTTTTTTAAAATTTTAGAAGCAAATAACACAGCTTTTTATTAAATCAGTTCAAAATCTATTGATGAGAGGCCATCCCAGCGCAGAGGTATAGTGTCTGAATGTAAACGTGACGGTTTTATAATCGATTCCCTCTCAGGGGACTTTTTTTCAGTGTAGTATGATAAATCCCCCCTCCCCCTCCTCCCTTTTATACGTGATATACAATAAAACTGAAAAAATTAAAATCCTATTAAAATGTAATATTAAAGTTCTCATCGTATCGTATACTCGAGTCAGACTACTCGAATCACGTTTAAAAACCGAGCACCATCGTGTGCGTGTAAGTCTATATCAATTAAGTGCACTTGTATGGAAAAAAATTAAGCTTATTGCATGAATTCGATGGAAAAAGTTTTAAGCTTTTTCGATTTAAGCTTCATTCACTCGATGATATGAAGTTGAGGTTTTAGGTGTTGGAGTGGATGCATATATATTAAGTATTATTGATATAAATTAATTGATTTTGATTAATGTTTCTATTGATATCTCCTGAAATATTAAATTTTAATATATGAGTTAAAGTTGTAGTTATGTAAGCAAAGTAGAAGTAAGGCAGATAAAAATGTCCAAAAATTTATTTGTAAGTCCACTCTATTTTTCGATCAAATACAAATTTTATGTGTTGGAAGCAAGACTAAAGTCATATTATTTTCCCTAACTAGACAAGAGGAATCTAGTAAGCTCATTCATTGATCTGAGTGCCTATATACTTCTGATTGTGTACAGGCATAACTCTATTGTACAAAAAACAATAATAATTATAGCTAAAAAAAATTATAATTAATCTATTTCAAGTATTATTTTCTATTAGGCTCTACATTATTTTTTGCATGAATACTAAATAATATAGGATTCTCATTGTCCTCGATGCGAAGCGTATTGACGATCACTGTCAAACTAAACAAGCTGCATTCATTCAGACGAACGTAAAGAACACTAGATCGTATAATTGGTCTGGCATAATGAATGCTTGGGGGCGAATGTACTACGAACGGGTGTCTCGATAGTCGCTAGCGTATGCGTTGTCTTTTTATTTTAGCTTCAGGCTGTGATCCGCATACAGCAGTGTAGGCGGTGGAACCGACCAAGACACTTCCCATACATTTCCCAATTTTCGATATATTAATAGAATAATAATAATAATAGTCAAAATGAAATAATATATATGGGAATCGAAGTCATATTGCCCAATAGCGGCCTCAAATATCTTTGAAAGTAGAGAGTTTAGAGAGAGTTTTTAGAGAGTTTAGTAAATGAGTTTTTTTTTCTGAATTTAATTGATAAATATTCCCCCTAAACAGAATTTGTACTTACTATCAACACGTACTTAGTCGTTAGATGTCTGTAAATAAATATATAATTACGGCTTGTATTAAAATAAGTAATAAATTTTCTAAGTTATATCAAAATAAAGTAGTAGGGGAGTTAGAAAACAAGATATTAGCGGAACAATGGCAGGACGTATCTGACAGGCCGGGCTTGAGTAGTGTCGGGGGAAATGCATTTTTTATTGGAGCACATGCACATGCACATGCACATGCATATGTGGTTTGCTGTATTATTTGGTTTAAAATACAAATTGTACTAGTTCGATTTTGAAAGTAGACATTTTTTTGTATCCTTGTTGTTAATTTTCGAGATACTGCGGGTTGACTGGCGTAACTCTACACCGTAGTTTGTCAAAAAAAGCGGAGTATTGTGTCTTTATTAGCTTTACGCAGTATCCCACACACCACCACCACCGAATTCTCGAGACATTGTGTGTTCAATGGAGGAACTCAACGCCGGGCTTTCCTTTGCCACCAGTACCAGTATATATGTATATAAAATTTGTCATATAGTAAAATAAGCATCCAATCGTTTCAGGTATGACGCTCAACAAAGCTCTCTTCGGGACACGTGAACAATTTGCTCCTGAACAGTCATTGGGCCAATTGAAAATGTAATCGGATTAGGATCAATTGGGCCAATCCCCTTTGTATGGAATCAATTCGGGACAGTGGTTGACAACCATTTTTAGTAGAAAAAAAGACATTGAAAGTCTCCGACAACTTAGAGCTTTGAATGAATAGATCTTATTAGATTAGTCTACAATCAAAGAAATTCCGATTTGTCGATTTCATTTTGAAATTAAATAAAATTAAGTAATTTTGATATATTAGATTTTTTATATTTTATTTTGGTTTAGATAATTTTAAATATTTTTTTTATAGATAGTTGCTTGATTGGTTAGCTTCACGCTATATTCAGCATATTGCGAAGCAGATAGAGGGAACATACAATTAAAACGTGTTAAGTATTAAAACGCCGAGCTTTGTCTCGTAGAAGCATGGCAGAGCGAGGAAATGAAAATAAGTCCTTCGTCTCGAATGGGATTCGAATTCATAACAGTAGTAAAACAATCAAAAGCTAAGCCTCCTCCTCTACCTCAATTTTTGAAAATGTTTAATAAAAATAAGTTTTGAAAAAGCTTTCGATAGTTGAGGTGGAGGAACATTGATGTCGCATAGAGGAACGTTATGTGATATTTATTATGAGCTTTAACTAGAACGTTCTCTTGAGATATGAAAAATTAAGTTACCCGGTTAAACATAATTCTTTCCTGCATATATATCAAAAGTATTGTCTAAGTTCTAAATAAAAAATATCTTTATTAGAATATGTAATCTTTAAAGTTAAGTGAAATGAGAATAAATCATTTCTCCAGCCCACAACTTTGGTGTTTATAGTTAGACGGTGTCTCACTGTACCATGATTTCACTTCGATGGCGCACAAAATTGAATCCTGGACTTTTTACCTATCAAGAAGTGGTAGAAAATTCCCCACGCACCGCCCAACTTTAATTATATTGAGTATCAAATGGTGAAACTCAACACAACACTCTGTCTTGTTATCAGAGGGAGAGGGAGGCAGAGGGAGAATCAATTATTTTCATATCCTCATATGAAAATAATTGATTCTCCTTAGTAAAAATCAAACCCTCAACTACGAGTACTCATATAACGCTGATGGTCAGATGATATGACTTTGCCTACTATCTTTACTTCTCAAGTAAAGATTTGCATATTACATCTAAAATTCTACACGTCCACAACTTTACAAACTTATACTGATAACAATTTGAAAAGTAATTTTCGAAAGTTTTTCTTTTACCCAGTTAAAAGTTTTAAGCTTTCCTTGTTCTATTGCAATCAGAGAAAATCCCTATTCCGCTAGACTTTTACAAGAAGTTGTATATGTTTTTTTAGGTTTATCGCGCTATTGTAGTGTTGAAATATAGCTGCCAGGGTACGATAGATTTGGGTTCAAATTTGAGGACAATAATAATTTACTTCGTTAAATTCTGGTAAATATATATGTTTAGTTAAAAATTTAAAATAAATTGAAAAAGAAAAAATAGAGTTGAGTGTATTTCCATATACGTAAGTACGAACAATGATTAAAATATATATCTTTAAATATTATAGTCAAAGCTATCTATTTTCTACACATATCTGTTTAAAACACAGAATGGAGAAAAACGTAATTAGTATATATTTTAATTAAAATGACTAAACTAATGGCAGGTAGCGTTAAGTGCAAAACATTGTCCTTAACATATTACACAAGAGCTTTATGGGGTAAGCTCTCCTAACTTTCATGGTGTTTTATTTTTATAGAGTCATTTAAAATAAAATAACAGTGAGTTAATAATAATGTAATGTATAGTGTTTGTATGGTTCATAATTTAGCCAGAGAAAATCTAGTGTTAAGACACTCCGTTAGTCAATTTCCTCCTAATTTTTGAGATATACTCAACGCTGTGCTATGTCTACCAGCAAAGAAATGTAATTTTCATAAACAAATCTTTACTTATTAACATTTTACCACGGGGATGAAGCCGCAGGTGAAAGTTAGTTCTGTTATAAATTAGATTCGAAGTCCACCTAGTTACATATATTTAAACGTTCCTCGTATATTGTTTCAATAAGTTAATAGTTTACCTGTCGTGGTGCAGTGGCGTGTGACTGTAAATGCGGCAATGGTGTGTTCGATTCCTATTCGGGGGAATGAATTATTTAATATTTTCATTTCCTTGCTCTGCTTAGAAGAAAAATCGTAGAGTTAAAAAAGACATTAATACACATTTATAATTCAATTCCCATTATTACAAAAATAATCTTTTCAAAATGACTAAAAGCGTTCGCTTTAATCTCTAGCAATAATTCACGAAAGCTCCTTATGTTTATGCATAAAGCTTCTTAAAGCAAAAACTACGCAAGTACACATATATATATTATATAAAAATAACACACGACGCTATAAAACATGAATGGTGAGGAAGAGGGCGCGACATGAAATATTAAAATTGAAAATTAAAGCGACGGCTGACGTTCGCCGTAATGAGATTAAGGTTGAGACAGTTATACAGCTAGGAAGCTACCCTTTGTGGTTTTATTAATTTGTTATAGATAAAAAATGATTTTTTTTTGTTTTTGTATATATGTTTACTTGAAATTTTATAGAAATTTGAAAAAAATATGGATACTTTTAAAGTAAATTTTGGAAAGTGACGATGTGTGTTATTAATGGAAACATTTTTAATAGTGTGAGTTGGAGTTGGAGATCTTGTTGGTAGTCTTTTGTTTTTCTATTTTAATAAACCTTCTTTTCGAATCAAATATAAATTCACAACTACTAAGTTCAAATTGAAAACAGAAAAATAATAAAAGACAAACACAATGCGACAGTGAAAATAAAGAAGAATGTGCTCATGGAGCTTGAGCTCATGAGTGACGATAGAATAGTAAAAACGTTTGGGAGACGTTTAAAAATACAGATGATGATATTCAATAAATAATGATACTGAATAGAAGATATTTTAAAAACTGTGAGGACTAACTTCAGGAGGGGATGAATGAAGAAGTTGGCGACGATGGAAGATACGTGTACAGAGAGACAGAAGCGTCTGGCACGTACATCTTCCTCTCGAGTTATCGCGCTAGGAAAAAGCAAAGCTAAATAATATAAATGAATCAAACAGGGAAATACATTAAAGGTATAGATAAGCTTCTGTATAAATAATAAAAAAACGATGTAACTCTTCTCAAAGCTTTCATATGAAAAATAGTATACAAAATTATAAGAAATTAATATACATTTATTACAATTTTTCGTATAAATAAATAATTCATAGAGTTTTAAATCTTATTTTCAAAGTGGCTAGCTGGTTGAGATAAAGTAATTAGCATTAAGTCCGCCAATTGCAATTAAGATAACATAAAGAGCGAAGTTCCTTCAAAGTTCTTTTATTTCGTGTCACTTTATGCATCAGTTTCATTGAGCTTATGCTTTGTGAAGTAACAAGATGAGAGCTTTGTTGATACAGAGATATTTGGTTGTACCATTAATAAATATTGTCATATTCAATATTCACTTTCATTTCATGCATTATTTGGACTATATCTATATATATAAAAGGACTTGTCCTCACTGACTGAGGTAAGACGCACGTAATAGCTTTATAGAATTAATGATAATTAAATAATAAATAATACATATATATACTTTTATTAAATAAGCGAATCAATTTTACATTTTTAAATATAAATTATTATAAAAAAGATACATTTAAAAATATAAAAAACCACACTTCCGAGGGCGGGACAAGGGTCCAAGCCATCGGTGGCTAGGGCTCCAGAGAGAGGAACCTCCGCACAATACGTGCCGTCTCAAGTAATACTGCCTTCTGTATCCGGTTCTTGATCCAACAGCTAAGCGATAGCCTCTTAAGGTGTTGGTCGAGGCTTTTCGCTATTAAACCGTTAACCGAAACCACTATCGGCACAATGATAGTCGCATTGACATCCCACATGGTGGTAATCTCATGGGCTAGGTCCAAATATTTAGATTGTTTTTCTTTTTCGGCCTTCACGAGATTTTCATCATGTGGGATAGTAACGTCAACAATCACTGCGCGGCGCGCCGCTCGGTCTACTAGTACTATATCAGGTCTATTGGCAACAATATACCTGTCAGTAATAATAGACCGATCCCAGTAGAGCAAAGCACAGCTATTTTCAAGAACAGACATGGGATTGTACCTGTAGTAAGGCACCTCCAATTCTACAAGGCCATATTGAAGAGCAAGTTGCTGGTGTATTATCTTGGCTACTTGATTGTGTCTATGCAAATACTCGCCATTAGCAAGATGAGAACAACCAGAGACAATATGTCTGAGGGACTCCCCAGGTCGATGACACGCCCGGCAGATGTCGATAGTGCCATCTTTCATAATAATACATATATGATTGTTATCATAAATAATGTTTGTAATTGACATTTGACACTTGTCATTGATTTGGCGTTTAAAATATCCATCTATGATTTGGTAGTTAAGTAATGGATTACTATAGAATTATGATTATATTTAATAGATTTATAAAGTAAATGGTAATTAAATAATAAATAATACATATATGATAATTACAATAAATAATATTTTATAATTGATAATGGACACTTGTCTAGGATTTGTAGTTTGATACATCTGCCTATGATTTGCTGGCTGGTGATATAAAACAATGGAATTACGATAATATTTGACTTATAGGACTTATTGAAAATGTATTATATATCCTCGGCGATCTTTATTATAAATGTTAGAAGATTTATCATTATTATAATGTTACGTGAATCAACTATTATTGTAATTGCAAATGTGGTAAGTATAGTACAGGTAAGTTATATGTAATTATACTGGGCTGGAGCAGTGAAAGGCGAGTGTTAGTACTGTAAAGGGATCCCTTAAGCCTACAGATGTGGTCACAAGTCCACGGCACTGCTCCAAGCTTCAGATCATTTAAAAGGTAGATAACATTACTTACAGCTACCAACCGCTTCTGATGTTTGATCGATACGACAATCCTCTTATTCATTCAGACAATTATTCTAATTTATCTTTATTTATATTATCTACTATCATGATTCTAACACACGCACAGCCGTAACCGCTGTGCGTAGAAACGTTAAATTTGGACAAAAGTTTACTTTCGTAATCTGGACATCCACTAAGAAGGGATTTTGAAAAACTTTAACCCTAAAGGGGTGAAATAGGGGTTCAAAGTTTGTATGGAAAAAAAATTAAATTGGCACCGATTTTTATAAAATTTGAAATTTAGATTTATAAAACTATTTAATTGAACACGTATTTCATCATTTTTTAGAATTCTCCCCCTAAAGGTGCAAATAAGGGGTTGAAAGTTTGTATAGGTTTTTTTTAAATTGTCACCAATTTTTATAAAATTTGAAATTCAGACTCTTAAACGTATATAATTAAACACATGTTTCATGGTTTTCTAGAATTCACCCCCTAAGGGTGCAAATAAGGGGTTGAAAGTTTGTATGGAAAAATCTTTAAATCGCCACCGACTTTTATAAAATTTGAAATTTAGACTCTTAAAAATATTTCATTGAACACATGTTTCATGGGTTATTAGAATTCACCCTTAAATACGCAAGCGAAGCTGCGCGCGTCCGCTAGTTGTGATATAGGCGAACTCTATCAAAAGTTCACTTTTCTGAACGCGGAAAGATCTTATATGATTTTATATTATATTTAAATATTATCCTAATTTACTCATTAGTGCGGCGTTAATTTACGCTACCTAATACATTATGGCGAGAAAATAAATGGAAAGTGAAAAACAGATTGGTGATAGTTTCACGTGGTCAAAAACAAATAGCTAAGAGGTGTGGACGATACACAATTAACGTGCCCGAGGTAACTTTAGCCGCATGTACAGTGAGTTACACTGAAATGATTACATCGAAACGTACTGTTAATGTCTCTCAGTCTCTCAGACTCACAGTCTACTCAATAAATGGATTATTCGATACAAAAATATTTTTTCATGTTGAATCAGTAGTTCCTGAGATTAGCGTGATCTATCAAACAAAATAGTCAGCTTTATCATATTATTACATATATTGTGAAAAAATATAGAAAACTATAATTTGTAATAGTATTGTTACTAAGAATTCTAAATAGCATCGAATTAATAAAGAAATAAATTCCCTTCCATAATCCGTTCTAGCAACAAAAGGACTGAATGTAACGAAAATTTAAAAGAAAACGACTTCAACGTTCAAGTTGCTTTCAACAAAAGAATCTTAGCTTTAAATTTGATTGCATTCTTGGATCAGAGGAATTAATTTGAAACTTAGTGAGCTTTTGTGGAAAGTTATTTCATAGAATTGACAATGAGGGCTTGTTAGAGCCTTCGGTTCAGTTGCGACGTGCTTGTCACTCTTTGATGTCATATCGGAAGTATTTTTGGATAACGCGCGGCGATAAGTTACGCGAAATTCTAGAAGCTGGGGAACAGAGTGTCTAAGCACTACGTTACAATGCTAGGGTGAAAAATTTGAAGGCGCTTTTTTAGCTTCTAACTTTGGGATAAGATGGGAAAAGATTGGGATAATCTTTTTTCAATAACTAAGACAGGAACATACAAGCTATTATATATACTTCGTAAATTGAAGTTAAACGCCGTATTTGTTTTATCAGATAATCGTATGGAAAATATTTAAAAAAAAAACATTCCTTATCGCAGGAATCAAATGCATAACCTTAGTATTTACAGTCACTGAGCCACGATGACCTCAATTATACATAATTTAATAAATTTCTCTTCAAAAGTAACCCCCCCATTAAAATACGTGCTCAAGCATTAAATAGAGCGTATAAAATTGTATATCTATATGACATACATAGCTATATACGTTTTAAAGGCACTTGACTCGCTCACATACACTTAGCGCTTAATGATTTGACGCGTTCGATGCTCGATACCAAAAGCGCTTATTGAGTAGAGAATTAGTCTTAAACTGAACTTATAAACGTATACAAATGTATAACCAAAATGACGTAAAAAAAATGAATACATAACGTTTTGCCCCTTTACGAGGGCGAGAAAATAAATAAATTAAATAATTCATTCCCCCGAGTGGGAATCGAATCCACAACCGTCGTCTCTACAGTCGCATCATGCTCGTGGTCCTGGGCTACGACGGAATTGTTTTGTCAAAGCTATGGCAGTGCCATCC
Organism: Heliconius melpomene melpomene; assembly: GCA_000313835.2. NCBI lineage: Eukaryota > Metazoa > Arthropoda > Insecta > Lepidoptera > Nymphalidae > Heliconius > Heliconius melpomene. The sequence continues at coordinate 58,713 of HE670336.1, read as the reverse complement.
TAATGTAGGAAGCTAAAGTTACCCCAATGTAGGACTGACAGATAAAAAAAATCTATACTTATATTAAATCTGAAAAATTTATTCAGTTAAGCGCGTTAGTCTCAGAAAGTCCACTGTACCTGCCTTCATAGGTACCTCTCGCATTAAGAAAATACAGAAAATAGTTATCCCATTTGACTATACGGGTGAATTCGTAGGAAAAAGCTAGTATGAAATGAATGAATGTTGAGTGTTTATTCACTTAATTTCTCTATATCTTCTTATATACACACGTTACAAGTTACCTCAACCAATATAAATGGCAACTCGCTAACTAATATAAATGGATTTACCGTCAGGTGGTGCTCAAACACAACTTTATCTTCGCCCCAAGTATGACGGAAGTTAACGAAAGCTTATCTCGTCATATGAAAAACTAATATTTATACGTGACTTTGGTGTTTGTAAGAAAATTTTTATAAAATTGACTATGGTAGAGTCGTTAGAATGTGTCTGATTGGAGAAGGCAGATGTGGGTTCAATTCATTATATTTTTTGTAGTTTCATGCCATATCCCGTTTATATCCGTATATAATAGGATAGACAATGAGAATATAGTGTCCAGACACTACATTCACCGCTTTCTGCTGAAGCTTAGAGAAATTATATATTAAAGGGGAATTCAATACCTTAATTTATCTACCAGCGGTTTTTAAAAATCCATCCCCCAAGCATTTGAACTCACAATCATCGCTTTCCCCATCAACACTGAGCCACTACGATCTCAAAATAACTACACTGCTTTAATCACTTACCCTAACTAGATGTCACTAGCTCGAGTAAACGAAGCTAAACCACAACTTTCATAGCGTTTCTTACATTAAATCTAAAGCTGTATTAAAAAGTTTGGAAGCATAACGCCACGCTACGAATGAAAACTTCAACTTCAACTTCAACTTCAAACTGGATTTTTACTAAGTCAAGTTAAGAAGTTTCACCGTTAAGGGAATAACACACTGTTATGTGAATGAGTCGTTACATTTAATTAATTAGACTTTGTTATGAAGTTAGTGTAAATATTAGAGCGTGTTTCTTAAGAATATAGTCTAAGCCAAATTCTTTGTAAAAAACTGTTTAGGATTTTTTTTAAAAATAATTACTGATCCGTTGTTTTATTTATCCTTCAAGTAAGTGCCCATTTATAAAGGTAGAGGTCAAGTGTAACCTAATGCAGATGAAAATATCATGCATGAAAAGATCGAGTTGAAAAATTTTTTTTTTGGAGAGCAATGTTGATTATGTTTAACTTTATCGTTTTATTTTAGTATTTAGGGATCTCTGTTTAAAAAAAAACGAACCTTTGCAGGATGTCTGTCCGTCTATCCGTCTCTCAAGGCCATATATGACCAAGAGGTATATTTACAGTCGTTTACAGTCAGCTGCAAGCCGAAGCGCCAAGTCGGCCTCAAAATATTCATATATATATCATATTTTTAAGATAATATATACACAATATTTGCTCTCGCCTATTACATAAAGCTTGGTACTTTAATAATGCCATTAGAATTTATACCTGACATAAACACTTTCATGTCGTTCCATCGACGTTGTGTCGATCGCGTGCACGCCACCGAGATCCCAATTTTAATGTTACTTTAAAACCTATTATGTCAAGCTTTTTTGGTTAAATTATTAAATAAATTATACTGCCAATCAACTTTTTTTGTAGCTTCACGCTGAATCCCGCACAAAAAACGATAGGCGGATAAAACTTAATGTTAAGACACTCCGTTTCTCATTATAATACTTTCTTCCCTTAAGTACTGCGGAATTCTTAAGGTACTGCATGATGGTTGGCGGAACTTAACTCTGCGCTTTGCCTCATTACCAGAGTGAGTAAATGGAAATAAAAGTGAGTAAAATAAATATTTATTTCCTCAATTGAGAATCGAACCCACAACCGCCGCCCTTACACACATGCTTGTGCCCTTTCGCCACGACAGGCTCCTTCAATCAATAGATTAAATAAGAAAAAGTCAGCTTCACGCTGTATCCCGCATATAGCAGAGTAATTATGGAGGCACTGCGTGCAAAGTGGCGTTACTCAACGACGCCCTTTAAATATACATTAAGAGAGGATTTCTCAAAATTAAGGGAGGAACATAAAAAAAACACATTTTACATTTAAACTTTCAAAGTCCACACAAAGACCCGGGCCAGTATTTGTATTTTCCTATATCTTATAAAACAAAGTCGCTTTTCGTGTCTGTCTGTTGTTTCTAACTCTTCTTCTTCTAAACTACCCAACGGATTTTTATGCGGTTTTCACCATTAGGTCGAGTATTTTTCGTAGAAGGTTTATATATAGTTTATTATTTGTACATTCTTATGTAAGTTAACATAAATACGATAAATGTGTATAAAGTCCTACCCGTTGAGACACTTTCGCGCATGCGCTGCTTTAATGGTAAGTACTACATGAAAAAAATGTACTGGAGTATTGTTCCTCTTAATAAGATCTACAAAAAAGTCCACGACGGCATATTCATATCTTTTAAGAATAACGTGTAGTGATCATTTTTCTGTCTAAAAATAATAATTTCAATATATTTTTTATTGTGAGTCATATTTTTCCACAATGGTATTAATCCTTATCCTTTAAAATACTTTATTAATTTTCTACGTTAAACGAAGATAAAATTTGCTTTTACACTATTTCGAAATTGCGAATAGTTTTAGCGTAAAACGCATTTAATTGTTGACACATCACGCCGTTGACACACCACCGGTATGTTACTCAAGTTTCACTTATCCCTTACTCTCAGCATATAAATAAGTATATTAGTTACGTTGGCCATTTAATGTAGATCAAAACTGTTTTCTGTTTTTTACTGTTTTTCATTTTAATAAGTACTTTAGAAGTTGTTACAATATCAAAAAATCCTTGCTGTGAAACGGCTCGCCAATCGCCATGCGTCCCTGCGCGCCTGCCCGGGTTCGATTCCCGGCCGATGCATTCTATTTAATTTTCCTCACAGGCAGCCACGTAGTGCTTGCTTTTCATCAGGGACAGAATACCCTCTTCAGCATTAAAAATAGTCATTTAACTATCTAAAAATCCTAATCCTTATTCCTTGCTGTGTAAAACAATTGGAAAATCCTTATTGAAACTACGAAAATGCGGGTTGCATTAGGCTTTAATAAATTTTCACATTATCTTAAGTGCTTTGCAAACATACATCATATGAATAATCCAGTAGTAAAAGCGGGCGAAGCCGCAAGAGGGTCGCTAGTATATAAATAAAATTATAAAAAACAAGTGAACATGATTTCAATCAAAATAATAATGAATGTTGCCGATCGTTCAGTCACTTCCCAAACTAGATTTAACTCACGTACAATACCATTTGGGACAAACTTAAATTAGTTTCTGCGGGCGTGGAGGGTTAACTACGCAAATAATCGTGTTATAGGCCAGTCGTATTCATCCCCACTCGAGGAAATTAAATATTTAATATTTTCATTGTCAAGGCAAAGCGCGGCGTTGAGTTCCGCTATTCAACACGCAATGCTTTCAGAATTGGGCGGAAGATGGAGAACGAAGTGTCCTAACAATAGTTTCCCTCTGCCTACCCTGCTGTGTGCTATATGCTCGTAAAGCTAAAAAAAAATATCTTTAGTGTGGAATAACGGCTTAAAAACATTTAACATACCTACTAAAACTACTAAGAGATCAGAAAAATCGAATTCACTACCCGGAACAGTAAACAGTTATAACAAGTACTGTACTATATAGTACATACAGTATCAAACAAGCCAAATTCCCCCAAGCTACGTCGACCCCATAAATAAAACTTATTGCTTAAACAATAAAGGTCATAATTCACAGGCTATTCTAGTAAGCTGAAAGCTTACTGCTACGAGTTATAGTACGGTGTAAAGCTCCACCTTGAATATACTACTCGATAGTGCGAATAGTTAACTAGCGTAAAGTATTTGTGTAGTTAATTTGCTAGTGTCTTAAAATAAATACAGTTTTTTAGGCTAAAATGTAACGAGAAATGTTATTATTTTCAACTGATCGTTGTGGTAACAAGACAAAGAGCGGAGTTGTGTCCCGCCACTCAATATATACTGTCTCGAAAATTAGTCTGTGTAGGGAACAGACTGTTAACATTAGGTGCCCTATGTCTACCCTGCTGTAAACGGATGAAGCTAATAAAAAATCGTTTCTCTGGATTGGTAAGATTAAGCACGGTGTTGAGTTCTGCTCAACTTGTAATGTCTCTTATCACCATCATCACTTTTTCAGCAAGTTTTTTTATCTATCCTGCCAGACAAAAACGCCTTACCAAGTTTACACGCTTAGCAGACGATATGTAAAAAAGTGTATAATGTATTGGAAAGAAGACAGAGATCGGTGTTGGGTTTCGTCACTACACAAATTAGGCAGTGTCTTAACACTAGGTCTTCTACCCTGCTTGATGTGAAAAAAGTGTAAAGCTCAAAAAAAAATGTACAATCTATATTACACATTCCTGTCTGTTTTACATAAACCAAACAAAGAATTGAAATGGAGGCTATTTAATAACACGCATATCATATTTGAGTTAACAAATATTTTATAATAAATAAGTTAAAAAAAACATTCCCGAGCAAACTCGACGCCATAAAATTTACATTTTAAGTGAAAAAAAATAAATAAAAAAAATATGCTGTACAGTCGTTTCGTAACAAACTGACAAGTCATAATTGGTTTTAAGTGTCCACTCTGACTGTCTACTATCCTAATGTAGGGATGTGAAAAGTTGTTTTATTTTTTAGCTTCAAGCCGTATCCTGTATGAAGTGTTAAGATATTCCGTCCTCTGCCTTACTGTTAAGCTTGAAATACTGTGTGGTGATCGGCGGAACTTAACGCCGCGCTATGTTTGCCAGAGCGCGAAAATGAAAATTATTCTCTAGAGTAAGGGTCGAACACACAAATGTGGTGTTTGCAGTAAGAAGCTGAATGATTCAGCAGTGTGGCAGAATGATTTGCTTAATTTCTTTGTGACAATAATAAGACAATAAGTAGTATAAATATAAGACATAACGCGGTGTTGAAAATTATCTCTCAAAATCTCGAATTGATTTATACGCAATGTCTCAAAAAGTTGACAGAAAGTTAGGAACTGATTGCCCTAGCACTATATAGCCTTTGCCTACTTTTTTAAATGCGGGATTTAACGTGAATCTAAAAAGTATAAAGCTGGAGAAGCATACTTGTCATAATAGAAAACAGATAATATAATCGACCAAAAGCTTAATTATATGAGAAATAGATATTTCTGTACGAAAATATTAGAATGCATATTAAATTTCTAATTAACGTTGAAAGGGGACACCAAAACCTTATTAAGATTTGATTTAGAGCTTTCAGCCTCGTTGACTGTAATTTGAGGTATACTTATTGTATGAATAAATATCTCTAGAGTACATAATAAAGATATATTACTTGATTTAACATTTTTGTATGAAATTTTACGTTTAAATCTGTTGAAATATTGTTATGGTTTTTGTATGTTTATATATGACACTTTTAATTTGGAAATTATACTAATTATCATCATCTGTTTCATGGATAAAAATATTAATTATATTTTTAATTTTTTTCTGTTTTCCATTTTTTGTTCGAATGCGAGATATTGCGTGTTAAGTGGTGGAACTTAACGCAACGCTGCTGCATATTACCAAAGCAAGGAAATGAAAAAAAATCTTTCCTTTGAACAGCAATCGAACCCATAACCATCGTGTTTACAGACAGACCTATCCTACTGTACAAGATAACGATCACGTTGTACAGTTACTTTAATTTTTCCTTGCGTTCAGTAATTGCTTACATTCGGTCCCGATTACAATACAAACTACCACGTTACCGTAACGAGACGATTTTACTTCGAATTCTATTGGGAGCTAAGATTGAAATGTATACTTAACTATTAACTACAGCTTACGTGTTGCCTCTTTGCTAGTTTATTTTAAGTTAAAAAAATAACTGAGTGAAATGGATAGAATTTGAATCTTCCATATACAGATTTTTCATTCTAAATTCATACTTTTACGCATAAAATTCATAATTTTATAGTTTACGTTCATTTCCGTAAATCCGTCCCATTTTAAGACTCAATCGTTCTTTTAAACTTTAAATTCATATTAACTAACAAATTTATACCGAGATTTTCGATTTTACGAACTTATAAAGTGGATTATTATATAGTTTTGTACGAGTATATTAAGAAAGTATTAAATATTTAATTTCCTCGAATTGGAACCAAACCTAAAACCATTCCTGCGCCACAACTGGCCTTAAAATATACCTTTATTACTATAATTACATGAATATACATAACAAAGCTTCTTAGATACTAGAAAATTCATCGAATATAGTGTGAATATGATAATTAACCTTTTATTATACATAGTTTCGATTACCAGCTCAAAGAACTATTCAAAGTAACTAATACATATTTCATGGGGGAACCCGATCTATGCGTTCCATGACGTATATTTTAAAGATAATATTTCCACTATAAGTTTTCCAAAGCATGTTTTTTAAAATTCATGAGCGAACGATTCGTATAACGATGCTGTATTGGATATAAATGTTTTTGTAATATGATATTGAAAATAGGAATAGACAAGTAGGAAATAATATAGAGGCAGTCGTGGTGTAGTGGCACAGCAGTTGTGGATTCGATTCGCATTCAGGGGAAACAATTTTTTATTTACTCGCTTAGATCGTACACAAAGCGCAGCTTTTAATTACGCCATCCAACAATGTCTCGAAAATTGAGCATAATATTGGATATGGAGTGTCTAAACACTAAGTTCCCTCTATTAGAATATAGAAACCAAAAAAATATATTCCTCAATAGGCATTTTGTAGAAACTAAAGGCATGTAACACATTTCAGGACCACAGTCGATCGTTAGATACAAATTTGTGACATGTGAACGGTTATAGGCTGCTTTAGAGCTCGAACTCGTATTTCCCATGAGACTGTGTACTATTATTAGATACTACAGCAAGTACTTGTATACATCAAAATATATCTTTATATATAATAATAATAATTTTAAACCCTGTCGTGGCCCCGTTGTGAGTTCGATTCTCACTCGAGAAAACAAAAAAATAAATATTATTATATCTTCGCTCAGGTAACGATGTAAAGCGCGGCGTTGAGTTACGGGTATTACACAGAATAACTCTAGAACTGAAGTATTTTAATGGGAACGGAGTGTCTTACCACTTGGTTTCCAGGTTCCCTCTGTGTGCCTTGTTATGTGCAAAATACAGCTGAAGCTAAATAATAATTAAGAGGCCACAGTCGCACAATGGGATAGCGTCTTATTGTTAAATTTAATACGATAACTGTGGGTTCCTTCTTGTTCGGAGAAGTGTTTTTTTTTATTTTTCCACTCTGGTATATAGCGCAGTGTTTAGTTCCGCCTTTATAAATGAAATATTTAGAGTTGTAAACACTAATGTGTATTGACACTAATCGTACTCTGATTATCCTGCTATACGGATACAATAGAATTTACATTCAAAATCGTAGGTAAAACAAAAAAACTATAAATTATTTAGGTTATTGTATAAACTGGTAACAGTGTGAACGTACTTCGTAAAATTTGTCCATTAAAATATTAAACTAAAAGTTTTAATTGAATTGAAATAACAAAGTTTACAGTATGTTTAGTTTTGTAATGAATAAATTTTAATTAAAATTATCTAGTTTTTTCTTGCACTTATTTTGTTGTATGAGTAGATAGGGATAAATTATGATTTATTTTTATAATATTTACTAGCGGACCCGGACGCGGCTACGCCTGCTTGAAATATAAGAATATAATTTCTATAGAAATATAATTTCAATCTAGATGAAATTCTAAATATAGCAGAATAAATTGAATGTCAAATTAGAAAGTATTTTAATTTATTAGTATATATGTGTAATGTAATGTTTATAGCCTATAGCACTTCTGAAGAATGCAGCTTTCATACAAAACAAAAACAAAGCAAATCGATCCAGTAGATCCAGAGATCTTAGCGTTCAAACAAACAAACAAACTCTTGCGCTTTATTATATTAGTATAGATGATTTAATTAAGCATTTAGGTCCCTGTTTTTTTATATTATATTCACGCTGTATAACGCACATAGACTTCTATGTGCGGACAGGCAGAGGAAATCGGGGAACACAACGACAAACCTGGGTTACAACAAAACGCGGCGTTGAGTTACGCTACTCTTATGTTATGTTTTAGCTCTAAATTTCCTCAGCCTTCCCTGCCACAGCATGAAACTAAAAAAACTATCGATAGAACTAAAAAATATAAATTTCAAACAAAGATTACAGGTAAAATAATGTCTCTAGATCGCGAAAGTAAGTGTTCGACATTTGACATCGCCCGGAGTGCGTGTCATTGATACCGTTTACCTGATATCCGCCTTTATGAGCTTCCTGAACGAACTTCGATTAACTCACCGTAGCTTTTGTTGAAGAAACGGTTTTTATGACTATAATAAGCAAAAATTGTTATTTTATTGATAAAGTGGACTATCTAAGACAAAAATTATTTACTTTTTGAACCAGTAGATCCTGCGATTAGCACGTTAGACCCAACAAACAAACAATGACTAAAATGAAGATCTTGTAATATTAGTAAACGAGATATATCGGTATCGACGCATTTACAGTTAAATTATGTGATGCTTTGCCACGACGCCTTTAGAAAGCATGATAAGGTGAGTTAACACTAGAAGCGCCGCCGTCCCATTTTTGACCCAAACGCAAGGTTGATTGTATATAACTTTTTTATTTGTTAATTTATGTAGATGATTTTTTTTTACTATTACCAATTTTACACCTTTATTTAATTAAAAATATAAATAATTTTATAGCAGTCATACTTTTTGAAAAAAAATTAGATTTACCTAGAACTGCCGCTGGGTCATTTTTGTCCCGCCATTATTATTTTATTATTTGAGGATATAGTTTGACATATTTTCATGGAAAATGGAGGGGAAAGGGCAATGCGGGGGCGGAAAAAAAAATAATAGTAGGTTTAGCAGTCAATGCCTAAGTTTTTAGGGTTCTGTAGCTTTTAAGGAAAAAAACCCTTATAAGATCATTTTTGTGTCCATCCGTCTGTCTGTGCCTTTATCTCAGGAATGCTTGGAGAAATCGAGTTGATATTCATATGAGTATATGAATATGAACTATATGACGAACTACAGTCCCTTGATTTCCTGAAAAAGCGCCCTTAAAAAAAGATATGACTATTTATATAGTAAAAAACGTGTATTTCGACACTATAAAGGGAATCAAATTAATAAGGTACTTTCAGTTAACTTAGAATTATGAAATTTGGCAGTTAGCATCTACATGTAGTACTAGTACAGGAAAAAATCTGAAAACTATAGATTTATGTATAAATCTTAAAAATTAATAGCCTGAAAAGTGGGGTAAAATTGGTGTCAATACTAAATTTTTGCCGCTAGTCCAAGTGAGGTATCAGATGAAAGGATGACTAAGCTAGGCTTGAATTTCAGAAAAACACTTGATACCAAATGTGGGCAATTGTAGGGTAGGTAGAGGGAACCTGGGAACCTAGTGCTATGCACTCCGCTGGCATTTTCCGCCGAATTCTGGAGGCATTACCACGCAATGTTATAAATCATCTGTGATGTATCACTGATGAAGAATATATTAATGCATTACTTGGCCTAATAATAATATTAACTAATTTCAATAACTTATAATTTTGTAAGAGTTATTCAGTTAGTTGTCACGCCCTTAGAACGTATTAGAAATATTTGATTCTTTTTTGTGTTTTATTTTTTGGTACTTTTATGTTTGTAAAAGAATAAGAATTGATTATTAAATATGGTCTACATATTTTACGAATTATTTTAATAATATTTTTTTTGTATTATACCAACAATCAACGTAATAAGTAGAATGGGACAAATTTGTCACGACGGCGGTTCAAGGGGGGTATCAATCTTCGGCACTTCTAGTGTTAAGGTATTGTAAGTTGGTAGTCGAAATGATTAAAAATAGCTGATGGAACCTAGTGTGAGCTATATACTTCACTTTCTGCAAGTTTAAAGACATTGGAAATTGGAATTATAGAAATCGACAATCAATCTTCTATCAAACAATTCCCCCGAGTGAGATTAGAATCCACAACAATCGCAATCGATCACTTAAGTCTTTACTGCACCAACACGGATTTTTATTATTTATATTGGTGATATTTATAAAAAGCTAAAACAGCTTCGCGCATCTCTCGTATTAAGTTTCTCCTGATGGTAATGATACTCCAAACACGATATGGTGGGTTCGATTCCCACTTGAAGTAATTAATTTACTTTATTCCCTCGCTCTAGAGAGCAGAAGACAGAGAGCTGTGTTGATTTCCATTACTCATCACGCAATTCCCCTTTAAAAATACCTTGTAGTAGATTCAGTACACATTCATTATAAATTCAGCTCGCTCCAAGTATAAATACATAGTATATTTCAGGACGTCCCATTTTTCTCAGCGGAACATATATCACGTGACACAATAAGTGTCTCGTAAAACTCCTAAAGAGAGTTTCGCGTGTCCACAAAGCGAGTCGAGGATAACGTTGTATGAATAATATTATAACTATTTGCAATTGAAAGTCATCATTTTTATGGCATTACTTTGTTTATTTTATTATCATAGCATAATGTTTTTGAAATTTCATTCTCGCTCTGGTAACGAGAGTTCTCCCACTCAACAGCAATTGCCTCCAGGATTTGACGGTAACTGCAAAACGAAAGTTTCTTAACAGAAACGGAGTGTCTTAACACTAGGTGTCTAGGCCTCCCTCTACCTACCTTGCTATGTGGGAGATATAGCGTGAAGTTAAAAAAACACATATATTGTTGATACCTATGTCAGAATATATGTGTATGTAAGTAGTATTTCAGGTCTATCGGTATAAAAATCAATGTCTAAATTAAATTATAAGACACCCGTAAATACATGCATAAATAATTTAAGTTAAAAACTTAATATAAACCTAGTAATAACAACTGAAGGAGTCCATATATCTCACTTAAACGTATATGAAAAAATGTAGACGCAGTTAGTTATACTTTGCGATAGAGATAAATTATTTTATGTTTATTAACTTTCTTCTTATATAAGAAAGAAATATGCATACTAAACAAACTAAATCTGAAGCAAAATCACCAATATCAAATCTTAAAAAAACTACTTAAGGATTTCCTTTTTTTAGTAGAGAGAACCTAGTATTAAGGGACTATATTTACTATTTTCAGCCCTACATTGGGGACGTTGTGTGTTGAGCGATGAAACTCGACGCATTTATAAGAAAGGAAATATAATAATAACTATTTTCACTGAGTGGGAATCAAACCTACAACCCCCACGTTTGTAATCAAAAGCTATACCATTGTGCTACCAATTTTAAGAGAAAAATACCTGTACAGATGCAAAGAAAAATTACGACTACATCAGTTACATTGACAGAATGACATCGCTACAAGTAATTGATGCGTGTTCCATACAGCCGTATATTTATGGCAGATTTTATATTGAACGATCGACGTAGCCTCTGGCAAGCTGTTTCCCGTAAGGGCAATGCATAACAAAACGTTGCAATGATTTATGCCATACGAACGCTGGGCCACGAAAGAGTAAAAAAGTATGGACGTATGAATCAAATTTTGAAATATTCGGGTTAACCAGGTTTGAAGGCTCGAGGCCATTTTTCTGCCATATGGAAGGTGGTTTAGGAAGTTAAAACCTAAAAAGTGGTTATAAATTTTAAAAGGATACCATAGCAATCTTTATTTATGATAAACTGAGAGACTTTTAATAATATTTTTGATTTGGCAGAATAATTCTCAAACCTATTTTTTGTAGTTTCATGGACACTGTATGCAGCACATAACAAAGCAGCAGTACCCAGTGTTAAGACGCTCCTTTTTTTTTGCAATCATTGAGTGTCGAGTGGTGAGATTCAACACCGCACAATATTTTTGATTCATCAAAATAATTATTAAGCATACTTTAATGATAAATAAACCATATTTATAAAAGGACGGGAAGAAAGACCCGCAATTACTATTTATAACTTTTTCTATATAATGCATATGTACCAGTAACCTCAGATAATAAGCTTGTTCAAATATTCAAGCTAAATATTAATTATAAATTACACAATCAAAATAATACCTCATATATAACAAAATGTGTAATCAAAGTGAAAGATCATATTGATGAAAATCGTTCTAATTGTACTAATAGTGTTCGTATTGGATAGGTCATTGTATGTTTTTAGTATGACCCAAATTTGAACTGATTTAATTAAGAATCGTTGATTTTTACACATTTTAAATATAACTTTTGAACTGCATAAATCGGTAGATTCTGAGATGAGTCAGTCTAGCCAAGCCTACGATGGACTACTGCAAAGTGCTCGAAACGTTGGGTTTACAAAAAATATATTACTAAATATACGCGATCAATTCGATTTAATAGTTTAAAATTTGAGCTGACTTACCTCAGGCCGGGAATATCATCCAACTGGGTTCCATCAGGTAGCTGCCAAGCTAACTGAGGTGTTGGGAATCCGTGTGCGGCACATGACACTCTGGCACCAGTGTTGTTGGAGAAGACCAAGCGTGATGGCGGTTCCATTAGGAAAACAGGTCCGTGCTCCTGACCCTCGCCACCTGTTAGGAGAAATATTATAATATTTTTTCAAGATCTTTACTTTCTTTGGCATTTAGCAGGATATGCAAAGATGAACTAGTAACAAACCATTTGTTCTACGGTTTCCGTTTTAATTGATTATGGTGTGACGGAACTTTGATCCCCAAATAGTTAATTTTTACAATTTTGCTATCCGTCTGTCCATTTGTCAAGATCAATTATCTCAAAATCTCGTGGGAGTATCAAGCTATAATTATTATTAAATATTCAGATCTACAATAATCAAAGCCTATAGGGTACTTCCTGTGGACCTATAATTATAAAATGTGGCGTTACATGGTACTTCGGTCTTTTATTTTTTTCGGTCACCAGATGGTAATTTTCCCAGATGTGTATTTTGGCCATAGAGCCCTGACACTTTTTTATCTTAACTCAAAATTAGTTTTGCCTCAAAATAAGTACCAACTATGCTAGCTACTATTACATTCAACTTTTCTAAGATGCTTTATTGACATTGTATACGAGGAAAACCCAATACAACCAAACGTCCACCACGTCCCACGTTGCCCACGCCCTACTCCGCCTATAATCCTAACACTATCTTCCCAGGTTACCTCTGCCTATCCTGTCAAGTGCAGGATACAGCGAGACGCTATAAAAATATATAATAAAAACATATTGTTACTAATGTTTAATAGATAACATAAACGTTTTTTTTAATTTATTACTATTAAATTGTTTAGAACCCACAATCATCACAGAATAAAAAGAAAAATCGATTACCTCCAGTTATTTCTGTCAAAAAGCACTAGATAGGCTGAGCAGCGTACAGATACTCAAATTAACGGCGTGAAATGCTACTGTGAGACCGTAATGTGCCATTTGCATTTCAAACGTCTGTACTGATTTTGTACCACTTCTGGTAATCTCATTATCTATGCTAAGTAGAACTAGATACTAGAATATTATATTGAGCTACTTGAGGTAATTCTTGGAAATTATATAATATAGATGCTATTCCCCAAATATATGAATACTAGCTTTCATCTTCGTTCTGTATCACATTTTACACCTTTTACATTGAACGATACAGTGGGTTACATTGAAACGATTAATATGGTCTTATATAACCAATTTTTTTTTAATTGAACCAGCAGTTCTTGAGATTAGTCATCATTAAAATGTAGTAGTTTATTCAAATTTTGCATATATTAGCTGAGCCTACCGTATTTAGGGCAAAGGCCTTAAATGTTGTGGTGGATATCATTTACATTACAAACACTTGCCAAATCCTCTGATTTACCAACTTGACAGACACTAATGACCAATATTTACGGTTAAATTTCTCTTCTAATCCTGTATTTATTAGAAGTTTAGACACGATCTAGTGGTAAATCTCTCCGTTCTCTACTCCAAAGGATAACCTTATTCGTTTTAAGTATAAATGTGTATAAATATGTAGTGGCACAGCATCTGACTGACTCCACACCGTTGTGGATTCTATTCCTAATCGAGGAATGAGTTATTTTCATTCCCCCGTTGTTTTAACAAGACGAAATGCTGCATTAAGTTTTGTCACCCAATACTCAATATCTCGAATATGACGGAAAGTGTATAGAGAGTTTTAACTTTAGGTTCCCTCTATCTCTGTTGTATAACGGATACAGCGTGAAACATAATTTCGCATTAATCCTAAAATCAAATTTCAAAGGCTATTTATTGTTTTTCTTAATAATACCAAACTATAATAAACTATCCATTGTGTGAGGAACACGTTGAAATAATGCAATTTTCTCATACGTAACTCACCCAAAATATCTAGGTCGGAGATACGAGTATATCGAACTGATGCTATTTTGGCTGTACTGCAATATTAATAGGGTGTATTTATTACCTTTGAGTATTTTCAAAGACTTAGGTGTGTAATAATATGCATGGATGTATGCAATTTTATTTTATAAATTTGAATAAAATTTTGGGACATCAGAATGAAAGTTGCAAGAATTTTAAGCAATGGATGAGAAATGTGGATTGGTCATCTCTTTTAAGGTTCTGTTGTTCACGCTGTACCGATGTGTAACAAGGTAGGCAGAGGGATCTTAGTGTTAAAACACTCTATTTCTCATTTCTAACAGATAGATAGCAACAGCAGTCATGCTATCAGAGTTAGGAATATTAAATAAATGTGTTTTTTCATACCCAAATACAAAATATTGAAAATACAACAATATAATAGTAGACAAAAGAAAAATATTTATATACATATTGTTTATTGTATCATAATTTTTATTATTGTGGACATTTATATTATAGAAGTTTCACGGATAAACTTAGTAATTGCAATACAAGTGCAGTTAGAAAGTGCAGTTACGATGCAATCGCGGAGAAAGAAGTTAGTTTTAGTTCTGTGACAGTTTTAATAAGCGATTTTCAACGCTTCTATTGACTAAGTTTTATACGGACTACACGTATTATACGAGTATGAAATAGATGATGATACATTTATTTTTTATAGATAAACTTTAAAGCGTATATAAGTATCCCATTTATTCCTTTTTTAAGCAAATATTAGGATTATTGTTGCGTTTATTAATAAAAATGTTTTATTTAACTAATCATCGCTCGAAACTTATACTTTTTAAGACCATTAGTTTTTGTGCTACTGAACGAAATGGGTATGTTTCGCAAACAGCTGTGTATGGGAATACAGCAGATAAACCCAACTATTACATCAGGTTTGATAAATGAAGGAATAAAGGATTTTATTATTGGAAATATATCGAGATGCTTTTTGACTAACTGCAGCGTTGAGATTCGTCAGTCAACACGCAATGTCTGTAAAATAGTGCAGAATGCAGAGAACAGTGTTTTTCGACTAGTTTCCCCTACCCATTTTATTATATAAATGAATATTTAACATTAGAAAACAAATCTGTGGCCATTATTTCAGAATAGATGACATTTCCAAAATATTCTTCATATTTTCTGAACATAATATTATATTACAAACTAAAGCAACATAATATTAAAGTCACAACATTTATTATCTTTTATATACATTTTGGGGGAACGCCAAATTTTTACATTTGGCACGAGAGCTTTGTTGAAAACTTTTAAAGTTGGACTGGACTTTCGAATCCCCTATTAAGTTTTACTGTATGTTTAGAAGGATTTTATTGAGATCACTAGTTCTATACTTGGACGCAAAATATATTTTAAGCAAAAAATAAACAATAAAAATATTTTTTTATTTATTTATTTAAAGACAAATATATTATTATATTTTTTAAAGACCATCGTGACGTAGCGGGATGGCGTCTGATTGTTATCTCAAATTGTCTCCAAAACATGCAATATCTCAAAAATTAAGCAGTGCGTGGGATACAGAGTGTCTTAACACTAGGTTCTTTATGCCTAGCCTCTTATGTGAAGAACAAGAGTGAATGAACAAAAAATAATCGATCACTCAAATAATTACTACTAATAGCCTTTATAAAATAGTTTTTTTTCCACGTCTGCATATACATACCTATAGCAGGTAGAAGGAGCCTAGGGGTTAAGACATTCCACTGTCCACTTTTATCCTAATTTAGTTAAATATTTTTCCTAATTTAGTTATTTTTTTTTTTTTTGTATTTTTATTGCAATTATGTACACTAAGGCCGTTGTAGGGCAGCGGCAGCTTCTGAGAGTAAACGCGA
This sequence comes from Heliconius melpomene melpomene, assembly GCA_000313835.2. Lineage (NCBI taxonomy): Eukaryota > Metazoa > Arthropoda > Insecta > Lepidoptera > Nymphalidae > Heliconius > Heliconius melpomene. The sequence goes on along the minus strand of HE670336.1, from coordinate 42,273 downwards.
CAGTTATAGGTGAACCTACAACTGTAAATGTAGATGTAGGAATAGAAAGCGCCAATTAAGAGGCACTCTCAAAAATTAGACATTGCGTGGGGAACTGATCGTCTTAACACAAGGTTCCCTCTGTCTACTACGCCATATGCGGGAAGCTAAAAATCACTACGAGGCTACTTCTGTATATGAAAGCCGCACCAAAATGACAAACATAAAATTTCAAAACTAGAATAGAAACAAAGGTGAGGCAAATATCAGGACCCTCGTTTAGCGTTTCATTGTTCGAATGTTCACGTGACGCTTCACGTAACAATACGTCGCGTTTTATTCGTAATTGTTTCCAAATTAACCCTTAAATAACTTTTGTACGTTTTCAATTAAACAATTATTATTTTTGGCGAGTTTAGTGTGTTGTATTTATTATCAACTAGTGGACCCGAACGCGGCTATGCCCGCTTGAACTATACGAATATTTATTAAAAATATTTATGATAATTATTTTCAGTTTTCAATAGAGAAATGCGTTAAGCAAGCTCATTTTGTGTGACATTTTCTAACAACAAACTTTGCAAACCGTTGCTTAGCAACGGTCGTTGTTATTAACATGGCGGAATAAATTGCATGTCAAATTAATAAGTATTTTAATATATTGGTATATATCGAAAATATTACAAATATGAGAAAAAAAGTATCCTATGTTCATCCCGAGACCCTCATGTATCTCTATATGAGTATTTTATCACAATCAAATTAGCGGTTTGGCCCTGGTTGCGTAAAAGACAGACAGACGGACAGACAGAGTTACTTTCGAATTTATAATATAGGTATGGATGGGTCAGTGTATGAGTAAATGTAGATTCGAATATTAAACGGAAAATTATTATAGTATTTTTTTTATTTTCCATCATTCATTTCATTTCGCCTAATCTGCTTGACAAAACTAATATATTTCCAAGATAAGGTGCCTTCCTAAGCGCTGAAGATAAAGATAGAGTACATAGATATTAGTTTTTCTTTATGCACTTTAAATGTTAATAACGACAAATCGAGACCAGTCTTGAGGCAGGAGTACAAGCATGCGACTGTCAACGCGGCAGGTTATGGGTTCGATCCCCACTCGATGTAACGAAATATTTTACATTTTTATTTCCTCGCTCTGATAATAAGCCAAAGCGCGGCGTTGACTTTGAATTCGATGGGCGGCCTTAAGAATTTGGTGGAAATTGGTAGACGGAAGTGTCTTAATGGGAACGGAGTGTCTTAACACTATGTTCGAAGTTTCCCTCTGACTACCCTGTTATGTGCAGGATAAAGCGTGTAGCTAAAATATAAACAACGCATGAACGATTTGAAACCAAATTTTACCCCAAAATATATATTTTAAGGGATCCAAATCATTAAATCCTTTCCATGTGATTATTCTGAATTGCCTTTGTTTTTATACATTTATTTACATAAATATTTTTTGTCACAATGTGTGGGTCGTTACGTACTGACACCAATTAATATGTAAATTGACGTCACTTACTGCCATACAATACTGCCTATATCAATTAAGTATAAAATATGTATAATGTATATCAATATTAATATTATAAAGCTTAAGAATTAATTTATCTCAGGCACTAAATTCAAATTGAAAATATATATATATATATATCGAGAAAGGGCTAAGTGTGTAGGTGGGTAGTCTTATAGGCTGTATTACATAATGTTAATCGTTTCGATAGAACTCACTGTACCTGTGTCAGATCTCCTATACAAAGAATGCCTCTGAATTTGAAATCACGGAACAACGAAAAACGTTACAGTTATAGAAAACTAAATGAAAAGGCTACTTAGAATTAAGACAAGCTTCCACACAAATTGCCACTAAAGTTTTCCACCTAGATTCGAGAATTGATGAGCGGCGGGTTTAAACGCCGCGCTTCGTCTTGTCTGGGTGTGTATGAAGATAATTTGTTTATAATACATCCCCTAGACGGAATCAAAGCCACAACTAACGCTTTTATACACATAACGTGGTATAGAGCTTTTTTGTTGCTAAATCTTAAGTATTACATTAAAATTGTATAATTATATTTTACTAATATAAAGTTTTACCCAAGGTTTCGTTTTTACATGTTAAATAAGCTTCACGCTGTATCCCGCACACAGCTGGGTAGGCAGAGGGAACCTAGTGTTACATTTGCAACGTAACTTTAATAATAAATAAACCATTTCTTAATATTCCACCTAATGCATACTCCATTCGTCTAAAAGCATATTATATAAAATGAAAGCTTCCAAATCAAAAAGAAAAGCTCGCACGACTTAATATAATGTCAACTTATAACTTATACAAGAAGCTCAGTCGTCGACGTTACTTAGAACAGATTATAATATAAAGAAGATTATGTTTTGTATACAGATTATATAAAGCTTTATTATGTTAGATTTGATATACCATTGCTTAGCGGGAAAAAGCGTGAAGATGTAAAAAATAATAATTCTTACCCATGGCGAAGAGAATAATGAGGGCGGACACCCAGGGGCACATTTTGATAGTGGCTTATGAGGTCACATTATTGCTCGTGCTTTGTATACATTGATTTCGATCTGAAAAGAGTAAGAAAATGGTTAGCAATCTGAATAAATCTATCAAGTATAACAATAATTAATATATTTGACATATTTATTGGTATTACAAAAGAAGATTTTCTTGTATGCCCCGATAATGTATACCATAATGATCTTGTCGAACCTTGCTGAAGAACTGTAGTAGTAGAACAGTATTCTCAAAGGCATTCGAACTTGGAACTTGATTGCCGTTAAATACACCTATATTATTAATCTAAGCAACTTGAGTGTAATATTAGCTATCTTGAGATTGCAGGAGGACGCGCTTATTATATAAAATGTTACAAAAATAATTCGTGACATCAATTCCAAGCCAAAATAAGCAAAATTTGACACAAAAAAAAAGAAAAAAAAAGTTAATAGACTTAAAGATTTATTAGGACACAAATAAATTGTCCAATCCACCTTTTATAAAATATGAAAGGAGTCCTCATCTAAGTTGATAACTTTTATAATTCCGCTCAAAAAGTTTAGTTCGCGTCGTTTCCGTAAACAAGTAACTTTGGAACGTTCATAAATGTACAGGAATTTATTAAAGCACTCCAAATTGGATTATCTAAATGGATGTTTTCACGTCTGACGAAAATATTTCTATTTATTATATTTTTTTCTGTTTTATTCTTTAGTTCGCATAGGTAGTTAGAAGGGACCTAGTGCTAACTATCCACTTGCACGTGCACTCTATCTACTTTCCGCTCAATTTTCCAGACATTGCGTGTTCAGTGGAGGAACTCAGTGGCGCGCTTTTTCTTATTACAAAAGAGGTATTAGAGGATAATTTATTCCACAGAAAGAGAAGTGAACCTGCAACCATCAGGTCTACAATCAGTAACAGAAGAGAAGCGAAATTCTTATTCCATTGTTACAAAATTTTCTTGAAGTCAGTTTTATTTTCAAATGTCTATACTAATCTGTACATTATAAAGGAAAACAGTTAATTTAGTGGAACTTGGCGCTAATCTTAGAAACTACTGGTTTGAACTGATAAAATATTTTTGTACTGGCTATCATCTGTCTACAAAGACTATAGGCTATACGAGACTCATACATAACATGTGATGTCTGTGTGGCTTTGGTATCTGTCTGTTTGGATATCTGTGTGAGTTTGTTGAAACATGTCGAGTAAACTGAAAACTTGGTTTTCCAGATATGTTCCATTACGTTATTAAATGACACCAAAACCATTTTTTTCTTATATTTCTTCTATTTTCAGTTACGATTTTACTATACCGATCAGTTACGATTTAATTATAAGTATAGATTATATTCATTTGTCATAGTCCAGTTGCCCTAACTACCATATAATATTTAGCTATACATATATACTTACTTCTATATGAAAACTAATTGGATTGCTTTATCTGAGCCTTAAGTCAATATTATAATGAGGTTCTTGTTATTGACAGATTATAATGTGGCCAACATTGTAAACTAGTTTGAATGAATCCATGGTAATTAAGACTTTAAATCCTACTCACGCTCTATCCAGCATATAGCAGGATAGCCAGAGGGAAAATAGTGTCAAAACGCTCCGTTCCCCATTTTCTGTGAAATTTTCGAGCTTTGTCTTGTTTACCAAAGCGAAGTGATGAAAATACTAGATATTTCATTTCCCCGATTGGGAATCGAACCCGCAACCGTCTATAGGCACACGCTTGTGCCACTGCGCCACGAGAAGCTATTCTACTATTTTTTTTGTACACTTTTTATTTCGTAGTGTGCCTTTATTGTAAAAAGAAATGAATTTTTATTATAAAATCTGAAAAAGTTATGCTCTCGTATAGGTTCGTTTTAATTAAAGTTTTTCCTGAAGTGTCATAGGTTATTCATATGCGAGGTGGTTTTTTTTACATTTTAAATTTACTTGATGCTCAGTTCAAGTTCTTTCAGTTTATATGTGTTTTTTTGTATTTAACGAGTGTCACATTTTACTTTAATACACGTAGAAAGGAATTATTATTATTTAAAAAATGCCAGAAAACAAATTAGTTAAAGAAGTTTCCTTTCTCCTCTTAAAAAAATAAGTCGCGGAAAAGAAGAAATTGAACCCACAATCACTACAAGAAGTAAGGCCTTATATCTGTTTTCCGTGACAAAAAGTTATAATAACAGACCAAAGCGAGCCAACCTCAATAAAAAAGCTCCAAACAATGTAGGAAACTAGATAAAACAATAAAAAATTTCAACGCAAAATTCTTGACTTTAAAGTTGACAAATGAGTGAAGTTCAAGACTTAATTTTCCCTGTTCTTTTACGACTGTGGAATTTATATGAGTTATATGTTATGAGTTACGACTTGGTTGTCATGGCAACTGGAGCTTTATGTTGTCTCATTGTACTTGAAAAACACTTTGAGTAAATAGAGCTTACCCATATTTACTTGAGACCACGAATACTAAAGTACTACAAAAATAAGATATCTTATTTTGTCAAAAACTTTTTATGTTTAAACCGGAAGTGACATGGACGGAAGTAATTGTGTATGACAAATGACATTTTTTAAGTGGTACTTAAAATTTTCAATTTTCAATTCATACAACTTTGATAGAAAACATTTTATTATAAACCTACAATACAGTAACATAAATAAGTAAAATAAATAGTACAAAAATATTTTTTGATAAATCGGGCATCAGTTAACTGTAACAGAATAGGAAAAAATAAGTTCTTCCTTTCGGCAAAATGTATATATCATAGTATCAGCAATATTAATAGCGTAAGTAGAAATCACCCATTTTTTAAAACTAGGTTACCAATTCTGCCGGTAACCTAGTTTTAGAACACTTCCGTTCCCCATTTTCCGCCGAATTCTCAAGTGATTGCGTGTTAAGTGGCGGAACTCAACGCTGCGTTTTGCCTCGTTACCTAAGCGAAAAAATAAAAATATCAAATATCTTATTCCTCCGAATGGGAATAGAACCGACAACCATCGATTTTATAGTCTGATGCTGTTCCGTATTTCATATTTTGCCTATCAATAACTTCTTCATCTGTATAAAGAGGATAAACACATAATCATGAGAATCTGAAGAATTTGTCGATAATAATCTAATTAGATCCTATTATAAGAATTGTACAGCTACTTAACTGAAGCTTTCATTGGCTTAGAGCTTCTATGAAAATGAGATTCTGATGTCTGATCTGACTTTACTGAACGTATAAGACGTAGATTCAAATCGTATTTAGATGTTACTTTTACACCATTCCTATATTCTAGAAATGCTCAAAAATTCAAATTTATTTTACCTTCACGCAGTATGCCGCATATAGAAGGATAAGCAGGCAGCAGCAGGCAACTCTTCGTTGCTTTCCATCCATTATTTTCCAAGTTTTTTACAAGTTTCACTGTTAACTACATCAGTTTTCTATTACTATACGATACAGCCAATCGCTGAACAGTTCTAGCGGAAAAAAATACCAACTCAATCACAGAATGTAATTTGATTCGTATTTACTTTGCCCGTTTGAATAAAATATAAAAAAACTAAATAAAATGCTTAATCCGACACTCGTGCTCCATTTACTTTTAAACTGTTTTCATTGTTGGTAATTTTACGTTTACATTTCCAATTTAATAATTTCCAGGTCATATAATATGTATATGATGCTTTGATGTTGAAGCCTTAGTAGAGCAGTGGTACAGCGTGTAACTGTGACCGTATCGGTTGTGGATTGAACTCCCACAGGGAAATAATTTCTACGTTAAAAGAAGAAAACGAGGCAAAAGTGCGGCGTTAAGTTTCGCCATTCAACACGCAATGCCTCAAGAATTTGGCGGAAAGTTTATCAAATGGAAACGAATTATCTTAATACTAGGTTGCCAGGATCCCTCTGCCTGTGCAGTATAAACAGTTTTCATTTTACGTAATAAATTCGCAAGGTTGCGGGCGACGACTGTTTTATATGTATATAAAATCAAAATTCCCAAATCAACATAAAACTTAAACGTTACTTACAATTAAATCCATTCTACTTAGTCGAAGTTTTCGTTTACTGATAACGTCGTCCATTAGAGTCCATTAGTAATATTTTCATAGAAAATAAGGTACCACAAATAAATAAAGTACACACAATACGTGGAAGTCCATACAAAAATATAGGAAAAAATACATACCTACAATTCATTATTTTTCACAATATTTTCAAGGTAAATATCATTATTGAAATTTTCTTGGCCTGCATATATGAAACTAGTAGTCTAATTATTACTAACTAGCGGACGCTCGCAGCTTCGCTTGCGTATTTAAGGGGGAATTCTAATAACCCATGAAACATGTGTTCAATGAAATATTTTTAAGAGTCTAAATATCAAATTTTATAAAAATTGCTGACGATTTGAAAAAAACCTATACAAACTTTCAACCCCTTATTTGCACCCTTAGGGGGAGAATTCTAGAAAACGATGAAACACGTGTTCAATTAAATACTTTTAAAAATCTAAATTTCAAATTTTATAAAAATCGGTGCCGATTTAAATTTTTTTCCATACAAACTTTGAACCCCTATTTCACCCCTTTAGGGTTAACATTTTTCAAAATCCCTTCTTAGTGGATGTCCAGATTACGGAAGTAAACTTTTATCCAAATTTCAGTCTTACCTCAGTCAGTGAGGACAAGTCCTTTTATATATATAGATATTATTAACTGTAATTATTTCATACAAAAATTAATGCATGCGCCCGCCAACTTAAGCTTATTACCTTTTATAATTTGTACATTTATTCTAAAGTTGGTACAGAACCCTCCGTGTGAGAGTCTGACTCGCACTTGGCCAGTTTTTTTCTTTTTAAGGTACGGAACTCTAAAAAATATTACAGTTTTGAAAACATCATATTGATAATAATAAAAATTAACTTTGAAAATTGAAATATTACTGTCAAGTAATTGTAAAATAAAGCTGTTATGAACAATCTTAAGCACAAAGTTTACGTTAAAATATTGCTTCCCATATAAAATATTATTAACCGATAGTCTCATACTAAAATATCCTATCCTATATCTTATAAAACAAAGTCGCTTTTTGTGTCTGTCTGAACTTTCTAACTCTTCTTCTTCTAAACCACCCAACGGATTTTTATGCGGTCTTCACCATTAGGTCGAGTGTTTCTCAGGGAAGGTTTATATATAGTTTATTATTTGTACATTCTTATATAAATTAACATAAATATATAAATGTGTCTAAAGTCCTACCCATTGAGACACTTTCGCGCATGCGCTGCTTTAATGGTAAGTACTACATGAAAATAATGTACTGAAGTATTGTTTCTCTTAATAAGATCTACAAAAAAGTCCGCGAGAGCATATCCGTATCTTTTAAGAATAACGTGTAGTGATCATTTTTCTGTCTAAAAATTGTAATTTCAATATATTTTTTATTGTGAAGGATATTTTTCCATAATGGTATTAATCCTTATCCTTTAAAATACTTCATTAATTTTCTACGTTAAACGAAGATAAAATTTGCTTTTTACACTATTTCCAAATTGCGAATAGTAATAGAGAAAACGTATTTAATTGTTGACACATCACGCCGTTCAAACATCAGCTGTATGTTACTCAAGTTTCACTTATTATATAAATAAGTATATTAGTTACGTTGGCCATTTAATGTAGATCAAAACTGTCTTTTACTGTTTTTCATTTTAATAAGTACTTTAGAAATTGTTACAATATCAAAAAATCCTTGCTACGAAACGGCTCGCCACTCGCCATGCATCCGCCGCGCCCGCTTGCCTTACACGCATTCAGTGGTAGAATGCTCGCCTGTCACGCGGGTGGCCCGGGTTCAATTCCCGGCCGATGCATTCTATTCAATTTTCCTCACAGGCAGCCACGTAGTGCTTGCTTTTCATCGGGGACAGAATACCCTCTTCAGCATTAACCACAAGCTCGAAAAAAAAAACCCGCCTGCCTCTATAGCAACGAAGATTTAGATGCGTTTGCACGTATTGGATAATTGGAGTTGAATGTATTATTTCAGCGCGATATATTTGGTTTCATATTTTTTGTAGTAGTTAGTAGTATGTAGGTTTTTGTTTATAATTTCTTCTGTTTAAAAATAGTCATTTAACTATCTAAAAATAGTCATTTAAATATATTTTAATAAGTACTTGAAAAGATTAGTAACACAGATTTAAAATTACGGTAACTACTAAAAAATCCTTGCTGTGTAAAACAATTGGAAAATCCTTATTGAAACTACGAAAATGCGGGTTGCATTAGGGTTTAATTAATTTCCACAATATCTTAAGTGCTTTGCAAACATACATTATATGAATAATCCAGTAGTAAAGGCGGGCGAAGCCGCAAGAGGGTCGCTAGTATCTTATAAAACAAAGTCGCTTTTCGTGTCTGTCTGTTGTTTCTAACTCTTCTTCTTCTAAACCACCCAACGGATTTTTATGCGGTCTTCACCATTAAGTCGAGTGTTTTTCGTAGAAGGTTTATATATAGTTTATTATTTGTACATTCTTATGTAAATTAACATAAATACGATAAATATGACTAAAGTCCTACCCGCTGAGACACTTCCGCGCATGCGCTGCTTTAATGGTAAGTACTACATGAAAAAAATGTACTGGAGTATTGTTCCTCTCAATGAGATCTACAAAAAAGTTTGCGATGGCATATTCGTATCTTTTAAGAATAACGTGTGTAACGTGCATTTTTCTGTCTAAAAATAATAATTTCAATATATTTTTTATTGTGCGGGATATTTTTCCATAATGGTATTAATCCTTATCCTTTAAAATACTTTATTAATTTTCTACGTTAAACGAAGATAAAATTTGCTTTTTACACAATTTCGAAATTGCGAATAATTTAAGAGAAAAACGCATTTAATTGTTGACACATCACGTCGTTGACACTTCAGCTGTATCGACTCAAGTTTTACTGATCCCTTACTCTCAGCATATAAATAAGTATATTAGTTACGTTGGCCATTTAATGTAGATCAAAACTGTCTTTACTGTTTTTCATTTTAATAAGTACTTTAGAAGTTGTTACAATATCAAAAAATCCTTGCTGCGAAACGGCTCGCCACTCGCCATGCGTCCGCCGCGCCCGCTGCCTTACACGCATCGCCCGTGCCGTGCCCGGCCCGTGTTTGATTCCCGGCCGATGCATTCTATTTAATTTTCCTCACAGGCAGCCACGTAGTGCTTGCTTTTCATCAGGAACAGAATACCCTCTTCAGCATTAACCACAAGCAACAAAAAAAACCCGCCTGCCTATATAGCAACGAAGATTTAGATGCGTTTGCACGTATTGGATAATTAGAGTTGAATGTATTATTTCAGCGCGATATATTTTTTGTAGTAGTTATTAGTAGGTAGGCTTTTGTTTATAATTTCTTCCGTTTAAAAATAGTCATTTAACTATCTAAAAATAGTCATTTAAATATATTTTAATAAGTACTTGAAAAGATTAGTAGCACAGATTTAAAATTACGGCACCTACTAAACAATCCTTGCTGTGTAAAACAATTGGAAAATCCTTATTGAAACTATGAAAATGCGGGCTGCATTAGGGTTTAATTAATTTTCACATTATATTAAGTGCTTTGCAAACATACATTATATGAATAATCCAGTAGTAAAAGCGGGCGAAGCCGCAAGGGGGCCGCTAGTTATAAATAAATTATAATTTCACTTAGGCCATCGTCGCAAAAGCGATGGTCATGGGTTTGTTTCCCAGCCGAGGATTTGAATATATCCGCTCTGGTAGATAAATCGTGGCATTGCGTGCTGCCACTCAACACACAATTTCTTGATTTTAGACTGAAAGCTGGGAACGGACAGTCTTTAGAGTAGATATCTAGCCTGCTGTACTGTAAAAGGCATGAAGCTTTTTTATTTATAAAAAAATAAAAAAAAGAAGCTAGACCACTCCACTACTATATATTTCTAATATAAATATTATTCAAAGAGGTGCTTGACTTTATTTTTCTTTGTTATACGTATAAATGGCGTACGCGTTGGTTAGCTAGTCTTTCAAAAGGCCACTTGACCCGCCGTGTCATACCTGTTAGAATAGAAATTTAATATACTAGGAAAATGTTATTGAGGCCACCGTGACGCAGCCGTACAGCGTCTAACTGTAAGCAACGGTTGCGGGGTCGATTATCATTCGAGGGAGTGGATTAATTTTATTTCCTCGCTCTGGCAAGAAAACAAAGTGCTGCGTTGAATTAAAGACTATTTGCAACTTAAAATCCAAAAAACGAATATGAAATAAAGATCATGAAGATTATATAAGACTATTAGAAAACTAGAACCAGGCGTTAAAAATATGGCCAAGCTAGTTCTTATAAACTGAAAGTCCAAGAAGTTTTTTTACAAAACTTGGAATTGCGAAGGTTCTGAAAATCCTTTCGTATTTCTGTAATTCCAGTGAAATTCCGATGAAATCTGAATAGATATATGAGAGGCAAGTGCTTTCTAAAAGCCACGATAATACGCTACTTGCCGATGTTCTATTAGTAAAGAAAGTACCTCTTTATTATAAATATATTATTTCTATACCTACTTGGGTTTAAATAAATATTCTTAAAGATTTTTTTGTAGAATGTTCATTACATTTATATACGATGTATTCCGTAGCCAGAGGGAATCTAGAGTGAAAGCAGTCTGTTCTCCACGTGCCGGCCAATCTTTGAAGCATTTCGAGTTGAGTAACGGGACTCAACGCGTTGTGTCTTATTACCAGGGTGAGGATATAAAAAAAATAATTCCTCCATTTGGAAATCGGATTCACAATCATCAAGTCAGATATTATTTATATAATAGAACCCAAAACAATAATTTTAAAATGTTTGCTTCTTTGGTTGTTTGTTTGTGCGTTTGCACGCTAGTCTCATTAATGACGTAACCAATTTAATTGTATGTTGGCAATTTTTTTATAAATTATAAAGTTATGTCGATACAAAATGGTAATTAGAAGATTAAGAAAGTAATTCAGATTAAAAAATAATAATTACGTAGTACAAGCGGGTGAAGCCTTGAACGAGTCGCTAGTTTTATATACACAAACATTTGTACAGACACACAAATTGCACCACGTGTTATCGGCGCATAATATATATGACCTAAATAAGCCTGTTATTACCACTATTTTCTTCTCTACTGAAAATCCTCTAAAGAATACAATATATCAAAGGAAAAATAACATAAAAAAAGGAAATCGACAGTGACTTTTAAATTAAAAACAGGCGACGACAGTGTGAACGTGATGGAGGTTTAAGCTTTGTTTCACGCAAAGCTTTTGTTATTTCACCGTGCTCGATCAGATTGAATGGCATTATAATTATTTTTTAGTTTTTTCAGGTTCACCTTATATCCCGCACATATAAGTACAGGTTATCTAGTGCTACGACACTTCCGCTGTATTTTTGAGACATTTCGTAATGCGTGGCTGAACTCAGCGCCGCGCTTTGTCTTAGTATCATCACTGAGAAAATTAAAATATAATTATATATCCCTCATATCTTACTCCCTCGAGTGGTAATCGAACCCACAACCTTCGCGTTTACAGTCGCACGATGTGCCAAAATGTTACGATAGCCTAAAACAAGCGAAAACGGTGTGAGAGTGACGGAGCTTTAAGCTTTGTTTCACGCGAAGCTTTTGTTATTTTACGTGCTCGATCAGATAGAATGGCATTATGTGTGATAGTATCGCTTTTTTCACGCTTCGAGATTTTTGACGGCACGGCACTGACAAGTTGGGCTATAGGGTACTAATGATATAAGGTTTAAACAAAAAAAGGAATGTTTATAGAATCATTTTATTTTAACGCCTGCCTATATGTTCGTCCTTCTGTCAAGACCACTTGTTTCAAGATCATATTGAGGGATCACTCTGAAATTAATAATAAATATCCAAATCTTTGATCCCTTGAAGCTCGAAAAAAATTAAGATTCTAAGTCAATGCAAACAAAAGATATTGTATTTTTTATGTAAATCACCGCGTAGTAAACACCATAGGGTAGTTTTCGCGGACCTACAGCTATGAAATTTGACACGAAATAAGAACTAATAACACAGATAAAGAAAAAAATCCGAAAAGCGAAAATTTATATTTATAAAATTGCTACAAACATATATTTGTATTCAATCTTAAACAAAAACAAAAAACAAGCAAAACTTTATCTTTATTTAATTTTTGTTTCCATATAAAAACTAAACGATCGATCCTTCTTTCAACAACACGTAAGCAATTTCGTAGATCCACTGTCACGTCGCAAAAGGCTGAAACTGGTCGTTAACGGTCTTGTCACTCACAATTTTTTTATATAACATTTCTAGAATAGTGTAGTATTTTTATAAGTTTTCTTCCTTAGTTTTCAGAGAAAGCGTAGCAATGGTCAATGGTCAATTATTTTATATTATAACACGAGCTGTCGATTCAAAGCGCGGCGTTGAGTTCCGCCACTCAACACGCAATGCCCTGTCCCTACCCTGCTTTATGTGGGATACAGGTGGAACTAAAAAAATATTAAATTCGTATTCCCATTTCCGTAATTATTTCAATTTCTTAGTGCCTTCCTTGGTAGTGCCAAAGGTAACTACGTGCCAAATTTCATATTTCTACGAGCAGTAGTCTCTCATCGTGTCAGTCCACTGACAGTAACGGAAGAATTTCGCAAGATCAAAAGATATTGGTGAAAAAACTGATATTATCCAAATTTTAATAGGAAATTACAAAACATTAAATTACAAAACTACAATACTACATCAATATTTTTAAAACTCTAACCTCAAAATTACTTAATAAATTAATTTTGAACAAAAAGAAAAACCGACTTCTAACAAGGAACTAAAAAGTGAAAAATAATTTTATAAAGATTTTATAATTTTGAAGTCGGTGCCAAGTAAAATAAACAGGCTTAGTAATTAGATATTGTAGTAAGGGCATTAGTTTGACACCGACTTCAAAATTATAAAATCTTTATAAAATCTTTAGAAGTCGGTTTTTCTTTTTGTTCAAAATTAATTTATTTTATGATTTTAAGTGATGGGTAGATCTTAGAATGACGCTTCTTAAACGAGTGGTGATGGTGGTGGTAGTGGTTCTCAACGATTGGTTGTGATTATCCTATGTAAAACTTCATTTAATTAGGTATTATTTTTGTGCAAAGTTACATTTTGGTATATTAACAAGAACATACATAAAAAGTATTCGGGCGAATTGGGAATCTCCCTTCTTTGAAGTTGGTTGAAAATGAAAACATCCTCTTTTTTGAGGTTGGTTGAAAAGAAATGCAACCATCAGGATTCTCACTTCTGACATCAATTTAAAAAGTTTTTGCTTGTAACTATTACAGTATAATCAATTTTTTACCAAAAAAAACAAACTTTCTTAATTTTCTCCGTATTCCATAATCGAAACCTAACCAAACTTTCACCAAATTATCCTTGAAGTGTATCCTTTCAAATAAAAAAAGAATCATCAAAATCGGTTGGCGCGATATTGAGTTATTCGGCTATTTGTCGCGCACACATTATGCACACATGCATAATGCAAATTTAAGACTTATGTGATTTTCTCATGGATACCATTGTCAGACATGAACCAAAAAAAATGGGATCATTCGGGAAGCTTCACCTTTCAAATAAAAAAAAAATATCAAAATCGGTTCACCCAGTTAAAAGTTATGAGGTAACAAACATAAAAAAAAACAGTCGAATTGATAACCTCCTTTTCTTACAGAAGTTGGTTAAAAACTCATCTCTCCCTCTCATTACACTGACATTGCATTACGTGTGCTTTCGACTCACGAACTTCGAGTGCAAAAGTTGCTATTGTAAGATACAGGAAGTTCCAATAAGTATTAAAAGAGGGTTGTAAGTGGAAGATGCTAATTAATAAGCAATAGGATTTGGAACAATGATACTCGACGGTGTCATAGGGTTCGAGTTTGAAATTAGGGTGAAATTTTACGCTACAGTATTTTAACATTATAAGTATTATTTCATTTTTTTGTTTCCGTTTGCCCTTCTCTATGAGGGATATAGGGTGATAAGACACTCTGTTTCTCATTTTCCGTTCAGTTTTTGAGACATTGCGAATTTTATAAGCATAACAAAATAAGTTTCTTTAAGTAATCTACACGTGATTTATTTAAAATCTCTTGAAATATTCGTCGTTCAAAATATGAGTGTAGAAGCGTCAATTTCGCATTTAAATATAGAAAACTACTATGTAACCTTTTTTTAATATAACTAAAAATGTTTCAAGAAAAACAACCCTACTATATATGTATGTAAATTATTATAATTCTATAATAGTAGAGCTTACTCAAGAGCTCTGCATTTACATTGAATTTCATTGAACAGTATCATAACAGCGTGTAATTTCATTATAATAGAGCTTTTATAATATAAATATTGTAAATATAAGCTCACTTACGTGCAGAAGTTTTTTTCTAGAGTCGTACGTAATTTACCAGTTATGATAATAGATCTTTGTTTAAAATATGAAAGATTGAGCTTTTAGGTTTTTAATATAAATTTCTTAAAGTTACGATATTTTATTTAAATGTTTAATGTTATATTTTTATATTATTTTGAAATATGTATATTATTATTATTATTGAATTAATACATGATAAGTAAACAACGTTATTTAATTTTTACTAAACGTTAATTTTAATAATAATAATATAAAACAATAACTATATTATAAACATGTAAAAAACACTTATTTTCTTCTACTATCAGCTGACCTAAGTTCTTACCTAAGCAATATTTTTTTCTCAGGAAAAAAGCTCCATCCACTACATCACATAGCTTTTACACAGCACAAGCTTTTAATGTGAGCTTATTTTTAAATTATATTTTTGTACTGGCAGGTGAGACGCGTGTTACCGCGGCGGAGTCGCGAGGCTGACTGAAATCTCTGCTTTCAAGCAGGTCAGGTCAAAGGTAAAGCGTCGTTCACAAAATTTTATGTTTTATCAATTAATGCTAATTTGGGTAAATAATTTTATTTAATTAATGCATAAATGTTCTAAAAAACGTATTTTTTATTTTAATGTGAAATATCAATTGAAAATACTAAGAATAGTGCATAGGTTAATTTAATATTAAGATTGATTATTATTGTAGTATAATTATTTTTTATAAGTTAAATGTAATTGTAAGACATTGAGGGCTAAGCATAATGAAATATTAGATGAGTTGTTTTAAAATAAGGATGTACTGATGAATGATGATAAATATTATTGAAGAGTAAATATATTTTTTTTAAGATCTCACGCTTAATGCTTCAATCTTCTATCTATGTAACGATTTCTGTCTCATGAGTTTTGAAAATTAAATTAGTAGTTATTATAAAATATTATGGAGTTCGATCGTAACAGATTTCATAATTGCAAATAAATGAACGTTCAACTTTTTAATTATTCGTATAAATATTCAATTAATATAGCACAAAAGGTCTAACAGTGTGAACACATCCTTTCCCCAGCATCCCACTACCACTAACAAAAAATATAGTAAACACAACACCCACACACAGATGAGCCACAATTTTCCTAAGAATTTGATACTATTTGCATACGTGTGAGTGAAAATACCTGTACATACACAGAGCCTACCTTAGTGTGTGTTACGGAAAATGGCCGACGGAAGTAAAACGCATGCGTAGGAAAGACAAACATAATTTTGCGTTTTATTTCATAAATTTAAACGATTTTAAACTTTATTGCTATAGAATTAAGTTTAATAAAGTTAAGAGGAAGGTTTAATTATGTTTGCTAAGAAACACGGCGGGCTTTTGAAGTTAGTTGTAAGGACTCTTGCGGTGTAGAGAGAATCAAAATAACGTATGCTTACATTTAAATGTACCTGCGTCAAGTGCCGTCTAGCTAACGAATAAATGTGATGTATAATATAGCACCTTTTTAGAAAAGTTATTTTTTGTAATAATTGAAAATTTTTACTTTAATCGAAAGTATACTTTGGAATAGATAATTTTATAGTTTTTCCTTTTATTCCGCATATATTGAGACATGCAGAAACCTAGAGTTCAGACACCCCGCTCTCCACGTACTGCCCACTTTCCGAGATATTATATATTGCATGGAGCAACCTAACGCCGCGTAAAACATAACGCATTCTTAGCAGTCGGGAAAAATAGGAAAAATAAAAGTAAAATTTCTATTTTTTACTATACATATAAACGTTAAAATTTCATTATCCATATCATTAATACAACTCTTACTAAAGCCCGGGATAAACCGCTAATGACAGCCGTTTGAAACTTGAAGACGGTATAGAATGTACTCTGAAGACGTCGTTCATTCCTTTGATGAATAATTTTAAAATAAAGGATAATCTATACATATAAAAAACTCCTATAAGATCCTATTAGAGTTTTTATCCTTTGAGATACGGAAGCCTAAAAAAGAATATTATTATGAAAAAAAATATTTTTTCTAAGTAAAAATCAAACCTATGACCTCTATGTCACAACGGCTTCATTTTCGTTCTTGAGTTCTATCAACACACTCAGGTTTTCAAATATGATATTTCATTTCTATGGTACGTCATTTCTTATAATACTCCAATAACTATGTATTTTAAACTTAAAAGCACTATTATTGAAAGAAAAAAAAGCTCACACAATACATACATAAAGCTCACATTTCACATTATGTTAGTTCTCATAGTAGTCCAAGATACGCTCTAAATAACGTCAATTCAATTTGAACCGGTAAAATATAGGTGAGTGTTTAACGTCGCCCTGTGGAGCGATTTTAACTTAAGAACGGTGTAAAATTTTCTTTGACAAGTTTTTGAACTGGAAACGATTTATTTCTATTGAAAGGTAGTAATGTACCTATATGAAAATAAATCATATTTAATTATTTAAAGGCAGAGGAAAATTTTGTAAAGCCTTTGCGTATCGAGTGGAAGAACTCAACTCCGCGTTTTGCCTCAAAATTCCTGTCTGAAAGGAAAAAAGGAATTATTATTATTTTGCAATTTAAGACCCATGTAAACAAAGTTACAAGCGACGACTAGTGTAGAATAGGAAAAACGTTTGTATTTGTGAATATACCAGCATATGCCTAGTAGGCTTTTCGATGTGGCCTCGAGAATTACTTAGAAACGTTCTCGAGTAACACGAACAACAAACTAGAAATTGTATCTTAACAGTTGTATATTTATTTCACGTTTATGCTTCAAAATATTCTTCAAATCTTGAAAGAATGTGTTGTGGAACGTCCAAAAAATAACTAAATATGTCGTGATACAGGGGCATAAATTGTGCCTGTAAGGGCGACTGATTGTGGGTTCAATCCCCACTCGAAGAATTGCGTTCCATGGCTAGCCTCTGTAAGCGAAGACCCGGGTTGTAGCTCGCTATGAATAAAGGAAAATATTTGTTTCTAAAAATATGGTATATTATCAGACCTGAACCTTTTTAAGAAAATAATTCAGGCAAGCTTTCAATAATATTAATTTTATTTATATCAAATGATCTGAATAAGAAAAATTGTAAACAAAAATCTTTAGATTACTTTGATTTATATATTAACATAAAACACTCAGACTAGATTCGAAATAAAAAAGCTATATTAGGCAACGCTTTAACGGCTTATGTAATAAAAAACTCTAGTTCTAACATTTTTCCGAAAATGTATCGACTGTTTGAATGAAAATAAAAACTTATATTTTTTATTTCCACATCTCCAGGATATAGAAGGGTAGGCACCTTCTGTGTTAAGTGGTGTAACATAACACCGGGTTTTATCTTACCACAGCACTATATTTACGATGATTATGGGTTTCACTGTGGGCGTAGAATCATCGTGTGTAACTTATGATATGCAAGTTACCAGTCAGTCAGTCCATGGGGATCATCATGTACGGCCTAATTTGTTAAGTAATAAAACTTAAGACCACGTTTTGTCCTTTTATCATAGAAAGGAATCAAGGATATGAAAACAATTCACTTAGTCCAATTAGAATCGAACCCCCCTATTTCAATGGAGGGGTGTATCTAGAAAAGTTAAAAGGAAATATGAGAAAGGTCATTTATATTTATTTGGTGATGAAGGGATAGAATAAAAAACAATGTGAAATTGAAACATTTCTGTTACTGAATGACTGGCTCGCTGTATATAGGCGAAACTAATGGACTAAGAAAGTTGCAATTTGGTATGTAGGTAAGTTAGTGAGTACTAAAAGAGGATTTCTTAAAATACCTCAGGAATTCTTAATTATTTACCTTAAATAATTTTCTATCATAATCCATAAGTTAAATGACGCCCAAGAAATAACTATAAAACTTACTTTACATTTGTTATTTCTTATACATTCATTCTTGCACTGCTGCTTTTGTTCTGTGCCGCAAACTGTAGTAATAAAACTTTCATATTTGGACGTTTATTTTGAAGCGTCTAACTTGTATGTATAAAGTAACCTTTTGTTTGTGTTTAAATAAAATAAATTGTGTTATATCTACAGCTAAATTAAAAATTTTAATTTCTTGCATGAAGCTTTTTTTTATTAAATTTATACAAGTAGTAAGGGACGTTTGACCTAACAGATCGAAATACTTTACAAGCTGTGACCATCAATTGATGTTTACGAGATATTTTGGTGACTTGAAATAAACACGGAACTGGGTTATAGAGGGGGAACTTGTAAAGATCGTCCAAAAGAAATCCAAACTAAAGATATTACTATGAAAATAAGTTGTTTGTGTTAGATAAATATTGGAAAAATATATATTCCCCTTTTAGATGACCACTTGGTTGGTATATCTTTGGTGTTGTTTTTTATCTTCATGTATTTCCTACATTTTGCAAGGTAAGAAAAAAATCTAGTGAAAATACATTTTTTCCTTTTTACGTTCAATTTCGATATTGAATAAGACATTGAATCATTAATTACTAAATTTATTTACTATTGATACCATTCATTGTACCTTTAAAATACTTGACTGAAATTGAGGTGTTCCTAGTTCCAAAAGATAGTATATAGCTTCCCTCCATCTGGTGTATTAAAAAAAAAATTAAAAAACTGATAAAAGGAGCCCTCAAATAACAAAAATAAAACAAACATTTTCAACAGATGAAATAATTATATTATAATACTTTCCACATTTTCTACCTCAAAGGAAATGGTAATAATAATGATAATATGTTTTTAAATTTACAAAAGTGAATAAGGTTTTTATCTAGACTTTTGTGAGGCACTCAAAATAATATGAACTCTCACACGAGAGCTTCGCGAAACTATCTCATTAGCGTGTTGACTGAAATATTAAAAGACCGAGTATTTTTGCTTCGTTCACGTTGTATGAAAACAAGGAAATTGTTAAGAACGCATGATAATGTTTTTAGTGTCCCGTATATTAAGTTTTTTCTTTATTCCTTCCACTAGGGCTTTCATCTTTTTAAGTAGACATAACGAAAGAATAAAAAGTGGAGAACAGACAGACGGAGACATTCCGTTCTCCATCTTTTATCCCACTTCGAGACTCGACTGTTTTACTCGGATAATTAACTGTATTTAAACAAACTACCCAAGTGACATTAGAATGCTCAATTGTCACTTTTAATAAGACCAACAGCTAATATGTAAATTTTAAAGGAATAAAGTTCCGCAAGGATCTATTTTAGAGCCTTATTTATTTTCAATACACAAGAACTATATTTATTTACTAAGGTAAATATTTATTTATGATAAGAAATCCATTGCCCATAACTTTGCCTGTACTCAATAGGTACAACTCTGCTCCAAGCAAACAACCTTCATCATTTTCAACCCTTGTTCCAAGAGTTAATTCATTTCTTACTTAACGTCTTCGTCAGCGTAGATCAATCAATCATCCGCTCTTGGTATAGTTTTATAAGTGTGTGATACTGATTCCTCGTATTTCTTTGACATTGATATCTTCCTGTACTCAAAAGGTTTGAAGTTAGGAAGAGCAATTTCATATATTTTTGTATAGAAATGAAATTTTATAATAAATATTTTTCTAATATAATAAATGTAGTATAACTGAAGAAGTGTTATTTTTTAATTAGGGTAAACCCCGGATAGTTGCCACACTTTTTGAAAAAGCTCTTTTGTTAGAAATGTATACCACTACGTTACCTATTCAATGTGTGTTAATCTTCTAACTTAGCCAATTTTTTCAAATATAAATATTATTAATTTTGAGTACTGCCTGTTTTACGTAGCCTCTAAAAAAGGGGATAGTTGCCTACTATGGCGGATACTAGCCTAACGTTAAAAATGGTTCGGGGGATACTTGCCTGTCTATTTTTTTTTTCAAATAAAAACGAACTTATATTAATTTAAGTAATCACTTTTTGCTATTGAACACAATCTTTCATTAAGTATTAATCAAAGTCAATATAATTATAAAATTACAACAAAATAGACTCGAAAATGGTAATTAAGTATCCAAAATAATAATTAAATATTACTATTTATTTTAAAGGTAGAACAACAATAAAAATAAGAATTAACTTTAGCTTAGCATCTATTAAATAAGTATTCAGTTATTACTTACTGAGATCCTTTATAATTATTACCTAAACAACACTTAAAAGTACTAAGGTTTTAAAATTTTAAATTTGAACATGTAATTTTTTAATTTAAAAAAATAATTAAATATTAGTATTTATCTTAAATATTAAAAATAATTATGGGAATAACTTTGGCATTAGTATTGATTATTACCAGAAGCCAAGGTTTTCAACTTGCCACATCTCATGCAATGGTTTTTTGAATGTTGTACAAGTTTCATGCAACCACATTCGACACATCTCACATTGTATCCAATCTGAATTTTGATTTAGTTAAATTATAATTTTCAAAACATTCTACACAATAATTATCAACTTTAACTTCTTTGTTGGTATTTCATTTTTTTGAATTTGCTAATTGATATTGCTATTTTGAATTTCTTAAGGTTCGAGAGGATATGCCATAAATCCGGGATATTTCGTTGATACTTTCTTGTTTTTTATTTAGATCTTCGAACGCAAGTGCTAAGCTATCTTCTGTCCAGCTGATGTGGCGCGGCACCACGCCTGGCTTTCGTTTATACTTGCGAGGCATTTTGCTGTTGAGAATTTATTTTATTTAAGATAAACTATAGTAAAGCCTAATAAAAATATCACCAAGAAAAAAAGGTAAAACCAAACGAAAAAAATAACTAAGAAAAAAATCTGTTTGCTCGTTAAAATGTGTAGTTACGGATAGTTGCCCCAGGGCAACAATCCGCAAAAGACAGTAAGGCAACTATCCTTTTTGATACGGATACTTGCCCTTTTTATTTACAAAATAAATAAAACATATTTAACAACAAAACGTTTATTACAGTGCAATTTAAACTCTAATGCAATCAAAGAAATAATTATTTTACTAAAACCGCAATTAGTTATAATTATATTTAACGGAGATTACTTGCCAATATAATTCTGACGCTCGTCAAAGTATCATTGCGGAAGATTTTTACTCACACGGACAAAACTCGTGCACCTACTTCGACAGCTGATGCGGCACCGAGTCCTACGCGGGGGACGCTTCTTATTATGATCAAAAAGAAACACTGTAAACACGTCTAACATAGAGCATTTGAAACTGAGGCAAGTATCCGTCCGAGGCAACTATCCGGGTTTTACCCTATACATATAAGATAGTAAATTTTAAGGCATTAAAGAAAATTGGACGTTAAGTCACATTATTTTCGCCGTAAATTGTCTTACGAAAATGAGTATATTAATTTTCATTTACCCTTTCATACTCATACCAGAAATCAAACTCATAACAATTGAGAACGCACATAACACACAGATGCTATTTCACTGCGCTGCCGTAGCCTTTATATGTGTAGCTTCATGCTCTTTTCTAATTTTGAGACATTCCCCACTTTTCGTCCGTTTTTCGAGACATTGGGTATTAAAAGATGGAACAGGGAAATTAAATATTATAAAGATAATCTCCCGTCCCCAGAATGGGAATCAAATCCACAAAAATCGCGTTGGCTTCTTTCTATGTGTGAACACGAAAAAATCCTTTAAACTATTATCTCGTTTAAACTGAACTCTAAAAATCTATGAAATAAGAGTCCTTTAAATATTTCCAGTACATAATGCGATTCAAAATATGTACACTCTTGACGTCTTTGATAAAAATATTCAACGAAGGGTCATTTAAAACTATCAAAGTCGAGAACATACTCGCTTAAGTATATATTTTTTTAGCTTTGATATTCACATAGTCCATTAGCGAAGTGGATAATTTGAAATTTGCTAGATTGTCTCTTTGATATACCTATAATAAGAGAATAATATTGTAATATGTCAACATTATAATTGTTATACTGATATAGAGAGAGGTATAGTGTTTATTTTAAATACATAAACATACACGTCGTGTGTACATTTAATTAAATATATACCAGAAGTTATTATATATATGTAGTTATAATATACTTAAGTGGTTAACTAGCAACCTTTAAAGAGTTCCACTATTTTAGTCCTAGTTCCAATATCAGACCAGCTCGATGATACTATATTGTTATTTTGTCAACTAAAGTAGGGTCATGTAACTGCCAAGATTCGTAATTTTAACCGACCTCTGTAAGAAAAGGAGGTTATCAATTCGGCTGTATTTTTTTTTTGTTTGTTGCTCCAAAACTTTTCAGTGGGTGAACCCATTTTGATGATTTTTTTCATTTGAAAGTTTATTTATTTGAAACGCAGATTTACGCATGAATTTCGACCACGACATATAGGCAACAAATATCGGAATTCTCGGATAAAAACTTTTCTCGACTTCAAACTGTATCTATTGATCTATCGTCCTCTCAAATCCAGCTTCACTCCATCTCTAAGGTGTCAAATTTTCAAAATAAATTAATTATAAAGTTATATTTATGTAACGAAGCGAACGAGATTTTGACAAAAGATTTTCAATAATTTAAAATTAAATTGCGGTCATCCAATTAGTGAGTAGATTGTTCTCGCGTGTTTATCATTTATTGGTTTTGCTTTTTATTTATTGTAGTTATTTATATTGTTTTACGTCATATTGTAGAGTCCGTCTGAATGTAATCGCGACGATTAAGGGTTCCATTCCCGTTCTGGGGAATGAAGCCAAAGTGTAAACCGACAAAGACTTAAGTTCTGCCACTGAACACGCGTGAAACGTGAAAAATTGGGAATACAGTATCTTAACGCTGAGTTTACTCTGCCTACCCTGCTTATGCGGGATACAGCTCGAAATAAAAAAAAAAATTGGCCGAAAAAAATCGAAATACTATTTAAAGTACATTTGTATCATTATTTTAGTTATTATATTTTTTTACATTTTATTTTTCACAGTGAATATTGGTGCCCTATTTAATGGCAGAAAGATATTAGTGATACTATAATATATTTGTAATTTGTCTCTACACCAGGTTCCTTCGATCTATCCTGCTTCGTTGAATGGCGGAATTCAACGCCGCGTTATGCCTAGCTACCAGAGGAAATTAATATAAATAAAATGAGAAGATCCTAATGGGCGATAAGATGGAATCTGGATGGATGGAAGCTGCTGAATTAAACTATTAATTATCACATTTTCTAATATAAATCTACCAAAATGTTGTTTAGCAACGCCATCTAAAATATTTACATCGATCAGCTTTTTTATAACAACGCCATCTCCAATAAAAAGGTTACATTACTGTTTGAACGTTCTGTATAGGTATGTTATAATGTTCTTAAACTGTTTCTATATAAAGATGCTAGATGGCGTTGATTTTTTTTACTCTTAGTATTTCACCATGTGTAAGGCGTAACAAAGAAGTTATTAGTTAGCAGTTAACTATCTACTAGCTAGGGGGCGTTAAACTCCAATCATTATTTAATTGAAATAGTTAAGACATTTAAAATTATATCATCGGAAAATAGCGTGGAAATATAAAACAAAAATAATCAGCTCCTAATATTTTTTTTTTAACTGACAACTTGTATTTCCTATTGTCGACCGAATAACTGCCATAAATATATGAATCCCAACACTAGATGGAAAAACAACAGAAAGCTTAAAATAAGCTCAACATATGTGTTTTAGGTTTCGAATTATTCGAAAAATATATGTAAGTTTAAAAATTGAAATTAGTTCTCATACATTAAAATTGTTTTAAATTTGACAGAAGTTAGTGTTGAGCCAATGTGGTTGCAAACTTCATAATTAGGGGTTGGAGATTCAACTTCAACTTTAGGAAATGTAATATTTTCAATTTATCTCAACACAGAGCTTAGTTTTTCTTAACAGATCGAGGAATTGGAAATAATTTATTCAACCGAGTGGGAATCGAACCCACTGCCGCTGAGCTACGACGACCTTAGCTATAAAAATATGAGCAATAATTTAAATATTTATTAAAAGAAATCATTGTTCGAAACTGAGGGTCCAATTAATAATAAATTTCAATTAAGCCGTTGGACGCTGACAATGACAAACGACTAGCCTCCACTCTGTCCTACTAAATCCACTGAAATCGTATAGCACCAAATTGAAAAATTCAAATAATTTATAGAGGGAATAAACTAAATACTAAAATATGTTCATATGTATGTCATGCACGTGATACCACTGTGATGCAGTGGGAAATTTTAATGTTCTTCATACAAAACTACAATAAAGTACAGCTTCACGCTGTATCCCGCATATCCCTTAGGAGTGTAGGTAGAGGGAGGGAATATCTTTAAGAGGATAATATATTTCATTAAAGATATTATAAATAATTAAAAAATCATTCTTCCGAGTGAAAATCGAATCAACAATCATCACGGCACCAATCCGAAACTGACCACGTTTAGAGTTAGCAAATGTATGCACTTACATAATAAATTATTTACTATATATACCTATAGATAGGTAATATAGTGTTAGGCGTTGACGTAATTAGGCCAAGTGGAGGGGTCATCGATCTAGCTCAGTTTAGGCAACGAATGATGATATTACTATTATACCTAGCTTCCTATCGGTGCTCTCGAAATGAAATATTAATTAATATTCTAAATAACTGATATTTGGGAGAATCGTTTCACAATAGGATAACGGTTGAAAGCAAAAGTGATGTTTATGGGTTCGATTCTAATTCGAGGTAGTGAGTTACCCTTATTTTCGAACTATAGCTAGTAGAAACGTGGCGTTAAGATCTACGCCACGGCTAATACGCTAAAGAATTCGTGTAGAAAATGGAGAACGTATTTAAGTGGTATGGTAAGGTTCTTTGATTATGGCGTTCCTAGCGTGCTAGTTGAGCACATATCATTTCGCCATGTCACGTTGAATGCAGAAAACATAAAGGAGGTTGTATGATATTTAAGTGTATTGATACCAAGTTTATTTGGCCTACGCTGTTCCATATATTATACAGGATAAATTAATGATTTTTGTCGTAATACGTTAAATGCAGATATAAGATTTTCTCAAGCTTGGAATTTATGCACTTAAGCGACTGTATATTAAATAGACTCAACGCCACACTTCTATAAGAACGGGAAAACAAAAATTATATATTTCCACAAGTGGTAATCGAACTTACAATCATTACATTTACAGTCAGAACCTTCTAGCATGATCCTGCGATGACTTCTCTTATATTTATAGTATAATATTCAAATACTAGAATCATCTTTAGATATAATATATGCCTACATATATATACATATGAGGGAATATAGTCAAGGCGGCTTGTGTGAGACCGCTGTCACTTGCATGTACGCTATCAAGTTAAGTGAAACGAGGTCCGGAGGTATATGCGTGTACGTATACGTCTCTATAATAGTATTCTGCAATGTGTTTAAATTTGCCACTGTAAAAATATAAAGTAAGTGTAAAAACTGTAAAAAACGTTAATTAGGGAAGTTTATTTTACTGTCCAAGAATATTTGAAGGATAAAAATGTTTTTAATTATTTTTTTTTTATTTCATGGAGGATAGTTGCCACTGTATTTTTGTATTAGGCAATAAAATCGTAACCCCAATTTCGTAAAGAGTAACTTTTTCTTTAAGTTGGTTAATTGAAGTGAAAATATGTAGAAATAATAAAACTTGATAATATACCTGATAGAAATAATAATACTCATAAATAATAATATAAAATTAATTTTATCGTTTCATTTCTACCATGAATAGAATTCGTCTCATACTTTTCGTCCCGTAATTATTTTCGCGTTCGCCAGCAAACTACTTAGCAGATATAAGGATTATCCAAACTTTCTCGGAGTGAAGACAAACCTTTCGCACTTTATCGAGACTCGAGAACTTCGCTATCAGCTTGTGAGATCTGCAGAATTAAGCAATGACTTAGTTCGTTATGTGGGAGTTATATTTTTTGTGTTTGTAATCTTAAGATAGATCTTAATATACATCAGGTATTTTAATAATTATCTAAGTCATTTTATATATGATTTTTTAATAAAGGTAAAAAAATGAGCTTTTATTCTTATACTATTTATAGATTTTGTATATCTAATTACAAATATTCTCAAATACTTAGTAAGATAATTTTTTTTTTAATGTAACAAAAGAAGTTAGTCTTTAGGTTTTAACTTCACGCTGTAAAATTTTATATTAATTTATTTATTTCAGCTTCAAGCTGTATTCCGCATATAGCAGAGAGAACAGGCAAAGAGAACCTAGTGTTAAGACACTCCATTCTCCACTTTCCGCTGAAGTGTTAAGCGGCGGAACGCAACATCGTGCTTTGACTCGTTACCAGAATTGATAAAAATATTAAATATTTCATTTCCTCGAATAGGAAGCGAACAAGCAAGCATTCGCGCTTAAAGCCGCATGCTTTAGCCCATGCGCCACAACTGGCCTCTTCTTTCCATTCATTACCAGGATAGAGTCCGTTACTTTTTCAGTCCAGTTATCCAGCTAAGAGCTAATCGAACAACACTTCGATGGCATCAATATACAATTCATATAAGTAGCACATATAGCTATAATACTAAACAATTGTACTTATGTCCTCATTAACCATTATTGCCGTCATATTATTTAGCTCTAATTAAACACCACTCGACAATTCTGTGACCGAAATTTTAGATTTGTTTTTACGCTACTAGCTCCATAATTATAATTGATTGCATTCGATAATTATATATTATGATTTTAAAAATCAATTAGAGAAATATTTTTGAAATTTCTAAAGTCTTATTCCACATTTAGGAAAGAAAAATGCCCACTTATTTAGAAAACGTATAAAAATTTGAGCGAAGCGGGATTTGAACCCGCGCCTCTTGGAAATCGTCGAAGCCATAGGTTCTCATTAAGCTACGTCGAAATTCTTATACGTTTGTTACAACTTATTTATCTTGATAGTATCTCTGTAGGGAGATTTTTTCAAATTTCCGCTACCCAATTACCCGCTTCCGCTACCCTTAATATCTTATTAATAATGGTACTTCTTAAATATTTTTGACATTTTTAAAGAGCTATTCCTATTAAGTTGTATAACTTAACAGCAGTATTTGTACCCATATAAATATAAAGCTATAGCCAAAACGTTAAAAAAATGTAGGGCTGAGGGAACTTAGTATTAAAATATCCATTTCCCATTTTCCCACTTCATTTTTGAGACATTGCGCGTTATATGGCGGAGCTCAACGCCGCACTGTATCCTGCTAGACCATTAGTAAGACTCAAACTATCGTCTACACGAAGTTTCCAGCTGTGCCATACAATAGTATAAACAAATAGGTATTTGTCCATAGACTTCTAAACCTGCACGGAACATACATAAGTATTCAAATTCCCGCGGACGATATCGACTCAAGTAATCCTCTTAGCCCAGTTCATCTTTGGAGTCTAATCAAACATTGTTCTGTTAGTGCTTTGTGGTGTATTTTAAAGAGACATAAGTCTGTATGTCTCTTATATAGTTAGAGTATAGTCTCTTATAGTTTTATTTTTCAACTTACGCAGATAGCCTAGAGAGATATATAGACGAAAGTTAAGATACTCTGCTTTCCACTTTTTCCGGATTCTGGACGCCCTGCTATGTGTGGATTACAGCGTGAAACGAAAAAAGAGCGTAAAATAATTTTGAATATAAAATATAAAAATCCACACCAACAGTATATAAAATAAAAGCTTTTAAACGCAGTTTCACTTCTTTAATAAAATGGATATAACAATGAGTTATGTATGATACATAACAAAGACATTCTAAGTGCAACATTTAAGCTGACTGGCGTGCTAATATTGTTTAAAGCTCTCCTCAATCAATAGAATATAATTTAAAAATAGATATACATTAAATAATTTAAATTTTATATACATTTTAAACTATTAATTTTAAATTTTATTAACATTTAAAACCAGACGTACCTAATGCGTTCTCGTACGTGGTCAACCTGATTATGTCATACACGAATGCGTTACCGAACTAAATTTTTTATTGAATAATCATTTTGAAAGCGTTTTTGTGTACACAACTTTTTAATTCACATTTATGTATTGGTATATTTTGTGGAACATGTTAAAGGAAATTATTGCATTGATTTTGATTTTATATTTTTTTATTTTTCAGTCGTTCTAGTCTAGACAGAGAAAATCTAATGTTATACCCTGTTTGACTTGTCTGATCCAGGAATTATTATTTTCTAGTTTCGGTATTTAAAACCCCCGTTCCCCACGTGCCCAAATTATCAAGCTGATTTCATTATTCAATCTCCCAAGTGGCAATCGAACCCACAACCATCACGTTGGCAGCCAGATGCTGTACCTTAACATCTATAGAGTATTACCAAGAAACTGTTATATAGCAACAACTAATACAATTAATTATAGCGTTAAGCCACAAGCTATCAAACGTGACATTCGTATGACCAATTGACCGCCCTCATATACAATAGGTATAAATTATACGAAATATTTAACATAACCTACATACGATTGTACATAATTATATATGTAGGTCATATCTGTACTAAATATTATTATGAAGGTGAAAAATTTGTTTGGTTGAACGTTCTAATCTCAGTAACTTCTGGTTCGAATTGAAAAAATCTTAGAAAAGATAGAAATATTTATCAAAAAAGGCTACAGGCTACAGATTTTTATTTGTTTTATAAAAGGCAACAATTTTTAATTATTTCCATTTAATTTCGAGAGCAAAGCCGTTGGTAAAAGCTAGCAATATATACATTATACAGTCCTATCTGGGTTACCAATCCGCAGATGCGAGGCGACGCGTCAATATTAATTAATAAAAACCGCTATGAAATCGTTTCATTTCGATACTCCACCGAAGCAGACAGATTACGATGTTCGATTTAAATCTGAACTGAACGAATGCAGTTTCTCATTTATTTACGGGCAGAATGATTTTAAATGGTTTTTTTTCTCCGCTCTCTGTTTTATGTGATATTATTTCTAAAATTCGGTACGACAGCCTTTTATACATTTTTGAATTAACAGTTCCCAATACATATATAGCCATAGCCAGCCTTATAAGGTACGCAATCGCGTTTCAGAACTATTTATTTTATTAAAAAATCTGTTTTAAAGCCTTTTGTGTACATAACTTTTTAATTAAATATGTTGAAAAGGTTTAGTTGCATTGATTTTATTTTATATATTTTTATTTATAAATAGTATTTTTTATTTGACGCCAGTCGTGGCGCAGGTGCACAAAGTGTGCCTGTAAAAATGGTTGTGGGTTCGATCCCAATCGAGGAAATGAAATATTTATTTAAATTTATATTTCTACTAGCGGACGCGCGCAGCTTCGCTTGCTTATTTGGGAGTGAATTCTAATAAACCACGAAACATGTGTTCAATGAAATATTTTTAAGAGTCTAAATTTCAAATTTTATAAAAATCGGTGGCGATTTAAAGATTTTTCAACCCCTTATTTGCACCCTTAGGGGGTGAATTCTGGAAAACCATGAAACACATGTTCAATTAAATATTTTTAAGAGTCCGAATTTAAAATTTTATAATAATCGGTGGCGTTTTAAAGATTTTTCCATACAAACTTTCAACCCCTTATTTGCACCCTTAGAGGAAGATTTCTAGAAAACGATGAAACACGTGTTCATTTAAATACTTTTAAAAATGTATATTTCAAATTTTATAAAAATCGGTGCCGATTTAAATTTTTTGCCATACAAACTTTGAACCCTTATTTCACCCCTTTAGGGTTAACATTTTTCAAAATCCCTTCTTAGTGGATGTACAAATTACGAAAGTAAACATCTGTCCGAATTTCACGTTCCTACGCATAACGGTTATGGCTGTGCGTGCGTCTTACCTCAGTCAGTGAGGACAAGTCCTTTTATATATATAGACTAGCGGACGCGCGCAGCTTCGCTTGCGTATTTAGGGGTGAATTCTAATAACCCATGAAACATGTGTTCAATGAAATATTTTTAAGAGTCTTAATTTCAAATTTTATACAAATCGGTGGCGATTTAAGACTTTTCCCCCCCAAGTTTCAACCCCTTATTTGCACCCTTAGGGGAGAATTCTAGAAAACGATGAATCACGTGTTCAATTAAATACTTTTAAAAATCTAAATTTTAAATTTTATAAAAATCGGCGCCGATTTAATTTTTTTTCCATACAAACTTTGAACCCCTATTTCACTCCTTTAAGGTTAAAATTTTTCAAAATCCCTTCTTAGTGGATGTCCAGATTACGAAAGTAAACATCTGTCCAAATTTCACGTTTCTACGCACAGCGGTTACGGCTGTGCGTGCGTCTTACCTCAGTCAGTGAGGACAAGTCCTTTTATATATATAGATTACTTCGCTTTGGTGTGCTGCCAAATTTCATAATACTAGGTAAACCGGAAGTACCCTATTAATTTTGATTCCCTTTATACTGTCTAAATAAGCGTTTTTCATTATTTAAGGCTATTATTTTTTAGTATTTAGCCACAAATGTATATTTTTCAGATTCTTTCCTGCACTAATACTACCTATAGATACTAGCTGCCAAATATACATAATTATATATTATTCAAATATATTCTAGGTTAACACTATTAATTTTCATTCCCTTTATAATGTCGAAATACGCGTTTTTTTGCTCTATAAGCGGCCATATCTTGTTTTTTAAGTTAATGTAGAAATACTTTTTTATTCAGAAAGTCATGAGGGTATAGATCTAGATATATGGCTAGAATTTCAACTCAATATCTCCAAGCGTTCCTGAGATAAAGACTCTTGACAGATAGACGAAACTAATAAATAATATATTTTTATTAACGTAAATATTTACTAATATATTAGGCCAGGTCACTTTAAGTAAAAAAATACATTCATTCCAAAGCTTTACTAAGCATATTCATAAATAATGTAAATATCCATTCATTGTATAATTTTGTTTGCTTAAAGTAACTATCCAGCTAATTTTAAACTTGCTAACTTTGTTTCCAAACTGCTAGCGTAATTAAATATTATTGTTTAATCTGCCTGTGTATGTATGTAATATTGTTTTAATTTGAAAAACTTTTTATAAAACGTACTTGTATGCTCGTGGCATAGAGTGTTTGTAACCGTAACGGTTATAGGTTCTATTCCCACTCGGGGATATTAATTACTTTCACATCACAACACGCAATGTCTCAAATATTAAGAAGATAGTAGGAAACGGAGTGACTTAACACTAGGTTCCTTCTGAGATACAGCATGACGACAACAGCAAAAAATAAGTGATGTAAGAATAGAACTGATATCTATTACAAACGTGTAGGTTCTACTGATGCTAACACTTTAAAATTCAGTATAGGAAAGTTACTAAATCCTGACAAGCTTGTATTCATAAATGTCATTTAGGAAACGTGATTGTAATTTGAACCATAATCTTTTGAAGTGAGAACATTTCTTTAAACGTTAAGAATTCTACGTTCATTGAAAAATATACGTAAACAAAAGTACGTTCAAGGGCGAGGAAACGAATCTACAATCGCCGCGTTTATAGCCAATCTCTTAACCCACCAGACCACGATATCCTTTTTTAGATAATTATTTTTTAAATATAACATAGCGAATTACAATCGAACCCATAATCATCGTTTACAGTCAAATATCTCTCGCAGCAGCATCATCAGCATTGCGAAGCATATCTTTGATCGCACATTAATTATGTAACAGAGCAGTAGGTGCCTGCCAGCTAAATTGAGTGAGATTTTCACACTTTGAATCTAACCTAATTTACGATGCAAGTGTTGCGGGAAACGGTGACAGAGCGTTGTGTATTTAGCCGAGCTCTCTTACGAACCGTTTTATGTTCATACAATGAAATGTACTTTGTATGAAACCATGCTAATTTAAGAAGGAATCGTGAGCTTTTTAATGAAAATTTACAGTTACAGTCACGCTAGCTATCTATGGTTGTGGTTCAATTATAATTCAAAAGAAAGTTTATATAAAACATACATCTATTTTCTAATATTTCTTGAACGGATACAAAATGGAGAACGGTATTACGGTTACAACTTTTTAGTAAAACTATATTAAATTAAATGATAAATTAGTAGTAAATATTCCTTTTTACTTTCAAGTATTGCCACTTCCGCTACGTGATATCAAAGTTGTGTGAAAAGTGGAAAACTGAGTCTCTTAACAAAAAATTCCCTCTGCCTACTTTAAAAAAAGTAAATAAAATACTTTTTTTAATCATGATAAGATCATTTTAAAGATACGCTACCCGAATGGAGACTAGAGGTGGTTATGTAGGACTTATGGACGACAGATTTAGGTCATTCACATTACCCACTAAAATCTCACGGTGCTCCTCCGCCACAGGCCCGGGGGGCCGCTGGGGTTATGGAAGAATATCATGGGTACCACACCCAAGAGATTCTTCCATAACCCCAGCGGCCTCGTCAACCCTGAAACCCACCGTAAATATTCCTTTCATTAACCCACAAAGAATCTACTTTGCAACGTCAAACACTGTACCAATCTACACTACGGCTAGGTACCTATAGCCAGTTCGTTTGACAAGTGGCGCGTGAAATTGCCGTTGCTTACGTTTAATCGGAACCGTTCCAGCTGGACGGGACATTATGCAAATTTGAGCTTTATGCACGTGTGAGTGCTGGTGACCCGGTCACAGGTCACATATAGCTTAGTAGCACTACTTTTAATTTACCTTCAAGGTGTATCCTGGATATAGCAGAATGGAACCTGATGTCAGTGAGATATATCTGATTACCAAGAGACATTACGAGATATTTTGTGTTGATTGGTGGATCTCAATTTGTCTAGTCAAATCCATCAGATTTTGTTATACTTAATGCTTAATTTTGTGAGTAGGGCGGGTTAAAATTCAGCTATGTATGCCAATTTTACATAGTGTAGTAATTAGTAGTAGTAATTTTACACAGTTTTACATAGTACTATTCCCATTCCTGTAATTCTTCTGGAATTTCAAGAAATTCCTTTTTAGTGCGTTTGCTGCGTGGGTTTGGTCGCGTATTGTCTAAAATGCGGACTGCATTAATATCATATGAAGCATAAAATGTTACCTTTGAATGATTTTAATAGTCTTTGATGGGATATACCTATAGTGTATTTCGTAACCCATTCCCCTTTTCAAGAATTCCTCAACTCAATTCAATTTTTGCTTTTAACTTCCCAGAAATTATTACATACTATTATTTTATAATCGTTGTAAGCTACTAGTATATTATAATCGGTATATTGTATTACCAAATAGAGTCCTTTGTTTGTCGAAATCACATGCAATATCGTCGAACAGAGGCCCGTACGTGAATAATTGGAGGCGGATCGATGACACGATGACGTAACTGCACTACTTGCATATATACATATGTATGTATGTATGTATGTATGAAAGCCGTTGAGGCGCAGCGGCACAATTTTTGACTGTAAACGCGATGGTTGTGGGTTCGATTTCCAGGGGAATTCATTATTTCAATTTCCTAGCTATGGTAACAAGACAAAACGTGGCGTTGAGTTGAGTGCCTCGAAGATTTGATGAAAATTAGCGAACAAAGTGGCTTGACCAAGGTTCCCTCTGCTTACCCTGTATGCGAAAATTGAATATAAAATTGTTAAAAAAATTTAATATAATCAGTGCATTAAAAAACTGTATAATAAAGTTAAAAAAAAATTTAAAAACTTTTGCTAAAGCCCAGGGTTTTATGAAAAAGATTTTTTATTATAGACTTCGAAGAGACCGAACATTTGAATCTCTTCATAAGGTCGTCAAAATAACTCCCTTACTCATACATAAAGATAGGAAATTACGGCAATGGCGTACAGCAGCAAGTAGGTAATATAATCGAGTTCAAATTTAATATACATGTTTTTAATATCTTAGCTGTAGGGGGTACCCAGTAAGATAATTAAATTGTATCAAAGAGAAGTCAGTTCGATTATATTATTCAATGTTTTATTTCGTATTTGTTCACTCATTTAGGGCGAGTTTGGTAGTAGCGGTTAGATAAAAATACAGTAATAAGATCAAGAGCGGCGTTCGCCACTAAGACTGTAGTGTCTTGAAAATTAGATTCTCTCTGCCTAACCAGCTATAGGCGGGATACAATGTTAATTAGAGAGTGATTTATCATCAACATTTTGTCAATATTTCCCCCGAGTGGGAATCAAACTCACTGCCATCGAGCCATTGCGCCAATGCGTAATTTCGTCGTGTTCAAAGTAAGCTATAGAATCCATGAAAATATATTCCACTATTTTATTCCAATAACTGAGTAAATATTAAAAACAAATATCGTTATATAATATTTATTATTCCGTGATTACTGTCCGTTTGGTATATTCGCATGTATTGGCTTAAATATGACACGGTACAATGTTTGTGGCTACTTTATTATTGATTTTTTTTTAAATTTTTTACCAAAATCTGATCTGCGAAAAAGTGAAAATAGGTGACTTGAATGTAATTCACATTGCTTGCTGTACGCAGATAATGCAGGGCTCATTGCATGTGAAATAATGGTCTAAGCCTTAAGGCGAGTAAGACGAAGTTTCTGGTAGTGTTTTTTTTTTTTTTTATGGTAAAAGGACAAGGCAATCGAGCGTTAGGGTCATCTGATGGTGGTCACCGCCGCCCACGACCCCGTGCAGCACCAGAGGAGCTACAGGTGCGTTGCCGGCCTTTGAGGTGGAGATAGACGCGCTTTTTAAAGGTACCCATATCGTACCAACCTGGAAACACTGCCGCGGGTAGACCGTTCCACAGTTCGGTGGCGCGTGGAAGGACATTTCTACGAAACCGCACAGTAGTGGAGTGCCACGTATCCAGATGGTGTGGATGATATTTAAGTTTGTGACGTGCTGTGCGGTTGGAAAATTCGGCGGCAGGTAACAGGTCAAACAGTTTTTCAGAACACTCACCATGATAAATGCGATAGAGAACGCACAGCGAGGAGACGTCTCTACGCAGAGCCAAAGTGTCAAGCCTTTCACAGCTTACTGGGTCCTTAATGATTCGAACAGCTCTACGTTGTATGCGATCAAATGGGTCAAGCTGATACTGGGGTGTTGAAAAAATGGCAAAGAAGATTTATGATGAAAAAGTCAGTGGTAAGAGAGGGAGGGGGAGACCTCGGTTGACCTTCGAAAACACAGTATCAAAGATACTGGAACAAAAATAATTGATAAGACAGGTCCTAGTCCTGTAATTTCTGATGACTGGAAAAAGAACACGTCAAAATCTTGATGAGGCATATATGAAGAGGTTAATGACAGTGGAAAAGGTATATGCACAGACCGTAACTTATTACTTATACTTATGTTAAGTAAAAAAATTAAAAAAATATAACAAAATCATGAACGCTGGAGCATTATGCCGCATCAGACGCACTCATTATCAGTATGTAAATAGCCGCGATTTATCGACGTGTTGTCCCGCGCTCTGATTGCTTGATTAAATAATATATTACGGCTGTTGTATGTATCGTATACGCCCGTTGTTCCTCATAAGGCATCCTTCGATATTAAAAATATTTCTTTTGTCCTTTTTTTGTTTCTGGCATTATCGTAAATTTTCATTCTTGTACCAATTTTCCGTTTCATTTGTGATAGAATTGTTTAATTTTCCCTGATATTATTACTGTGTTTCGAGAGGATATTTATATTTTGTTCATATATACATAACTAATCGTATTTCCGTTACATTGAACTTCGTCATTTTCCTTCATCTTCTTATTGGAATTGTTCCCGTTTTTTATTACTAGCATCATCTGTCTTCCAACTCCTACTTCTTAGTATAGTCTTCAGCATCCAGTGATTGGTTCATTGGCTCACGACATCCAACCATCACTTCCTTGAGACATAACAAGACAACTGTCTTCCTTTTCTAGTTCCTTCCAATATAGCTCTCACCACCGACGCGCAAGATGGGCGTGTCATCTAAGGTGATCCTCTTGGAGGAAATGAAAATAATCAAATCCACAACCATAGCGTTAACAGCCAATACACCACGTCAGCTTCTCGTACTACAGCATAAAAACTAATTAAGGTCCATGTAATAAAGTTAAACATAGGCAAGGCAGCGGCTACAGTACTGAGAGCAAACTGAATTATACGTAGAAATTGCTTCACCGCCCGCCCTTTGATCTCGCCAACTATTCTATATTGGAGCTATTTACTCTTCCAACTTGGTATCGCGTTAGACATTTCGTTGCAAGTCACTTAATTTGACACTTTTTATGCATAATGTAATATTATTTATAGTTTTTTTTTTACTTTTTACGTAGATAGCAACCCTGTTATAAACGTGAAAAAGTAATAAACTAATTATCTCTGTACCTAACCAGTTACATAGAAAATATTGTTAAGACAATAAATAATTTTAGATATTGGTTACTACTCGCGTTATTTATGTAGCTTCCAGTTATATTCAGCAAGGTAGGCAGAGAGAACCTATTGTGAATCTTTCTTGCTCTTCTTTCCGCCTGGTATAACACAGAAATGATAGACTCCTCCTCTTAGAGAAAATTGAACCTGCAACCGTCACGTTTACAGTCAGATGATTCACCGCTAATCCACGACGGCTTTCGTTCATATTTCTCTATCTCTATTATTTACTTAACTAAATATTCGTTTTATTGTTTTTTTTTACTTTGAATTTGATTAATAACTAATGAATGTTTTAACATTTGTTAAATTTGAATAAAATGGATAGTTTTCTAAAAAATATTCCAGCTAAACCCACTACTAATAAGAAAATAAAAAATTAAATAACATTCATATAAATATTATTTTTTTAAACAAAAAGCAGTAATTAAAACACAGATCTATTACAAATCAAAACGTTGCTTGCAATAAAACAAACTGATTGATCATCCATCCATCTGAATATTTTAGATCATCTGAAATTCATTTTTCACGTTTATCGTGCATTTCATTAAAGTTTCACAAATGCGTTATGGGCTCGTATTTAAATTGAACAGTGTAGACTTGGGACATTTAAAAAAAAACTCGTCACTCATTCGTCCTCACTTTTTGCTGAATTTTTAACATATTAAACTTAACGTACTAAGTTTTATTATCTCAGTAAGAAAATGGAAATAATTCATTCCTCCGGGATTGAACCCATTATCGACAGGCTTAAAGTCGGATGCGATGTCACTGCTGTATCGGCTTCAATAAAATAAAAAAATAATTTAAATGAAATCAGCTTCACGCTGTATCCCGCATACTGTAGTGTAGGTAGAAGGAACTTAGTGTCAACACACTACGTTCCCTACTTTCTGCTAAATTCTGTATTCGCTTTGCTTCTTGCAATGGAAATATAAATAAATATTTAATTTCCTCGAGTGGGAATCGAACATACAACCAGCTGCGTTTACAGTCACATTTTGGGCTTCTGCGCTAAGACCATAAAATAACTTTTTCAATATGAATTATAATTTAAATAAGTGAAATTCAAATTTGACATGAACACTTCATGTCTACAACGACCTACAAGAGCATACAGTGGATCGATGCACACTGTATCTATACATACCCACATGCATATATGTATGTATGTGTATGTATGACACGAGTACGTTATTAATGTATACACTACTGCCTCTGTCATGTGATATCTCTGTAGGCCACTGCATTCAAAATTATGTTGATAAATTATCTTAGAATTGCAAATATATCTATCTACATATATATGAAGAAAATAAAGTCCACTTTTAAATTTGAAGGAATTCTAATTAGATTATGGTTCTAGACTTCAAGGTTCTAGGTTCAATCCTTAGAGGTGAAAACTTTATACTGACTGTAAATGCTTCGGATGTGGTTTCGATACCCATTCGGGTGAGTGAATTTATAGCGGTTGAGATGTGATACCACTATTTAATATGATCTTATTTATTTTACACTAAATGAGTAAAATTAAAAATCCAAATTTTGTGGAGAAATTGTCCAAATTTATTTAACTCACAGATACGTGAAGAGAAAATAATCACAGAAGGAAATAAAGAAATTTAAATAAATACCAATAGAAAATACAAGCTAAACTAGCACGTAATAGCAAGAAGTTAAGGTTGAGAATTGAATGCAAGCTAAGAGAGCAATGGATACACAAGTGAATGTCGCAAGCGATTCTAGCCGACTCTTTAAACGTGGCGATGCTAGCTAGCAGCCTACGGCACGCATAACAAAAAACTCGGAACAGGTTTGAGTTGTTCCAATGCGCTGCGTGCGGATGATTCTAGTAAATATATTAATATTAATTTAGAATAAGTAATGTTCCCTACAAATTGTTTTAGTTTCGTCGCTTTGGCAACAAAACAAGACGCGGCGTTGAGTACCGCTACTCTCCGTCTTTACTAGTGCTAAGGGGTTTTTTAACTCTTATAAAATAGAGTGCTGTTTTATAGTACCTGGCGAAATGCATAGTGGTAATATCTGTTCACCTTGTCACAAGAAATATCTGAAGATGAACAAACAGATATTCCAAATTTCACTCTGTGATGACAAAATTACGTAAAAAACTGTTTTTTTTTTCATTTCACTGTCAATAATAAAACAATCAAATTGCACAATAGCGCACCGTCCGCATGCCGTCTCTACGTCAGCTGGCACTGACAAATTTATTGCCTGCAGTGGATCTGCTCTCATCATTCATTGTAGGCTGATTTAGATTGAAAACTTTATTAGTACGATATCAGATGATTTTATTTTTTTTGTCGTTTTTATTAATGTAGTTTTTTACTTTGTAAGATGAAAACAAAATCTAGAAAGTGTAGTGCTTTCGACATCAAGTTCTCTTTATATAATCTGATATGCGGGAAAAGGCATGACGCTAAAAACCTTATGCATACTTTTATTATGAAAAGATACGCATTTTTATATTGTTTGGTTTATTTATTTATTTTTTTGCTTCACGCTTTATCCTCCACATTGCAGGATAGGCAGAAGGAACCTGGGAACCCTCGTTAAGACCATTGACCTTTGGACCTTGTTAATTTCCATTAAAACACTTCCCATACTCACTGCGGCATTGTCGAAATCAACGCCGCGCTTTGTCTCGTTTCCAGACCGAGGAAATAAAAATATTAAATATATAATATAATAATAGTTATAGAATATAATCAACAGAGGGCTATTGTTTAACTCGATATTCGCAGGAATGAGGGAATTTTTAAGGTGTGACCAGACAGAGCAAATTGGGGATAACCTTATCTCATATGAGGGGGCGTACAGAAATCTAATTATCTATATATATAAAAGGACTTGTCCTCACTGACTGAGGTAAGACGCAGGCACAGCCGTAACCGCTATGCGTAGAAACGTGAAATTTGGACAGCTGTTTACTTTCGTAATCTGGACATCCACTAAGAAGGGATTTTGAAAAATTTCAACCCTAAAGGGGTGAAATAGGGGTTCAAAGTTTGTATGGAAAATTTTTTAAATCGGCACCGATTTTAATAAAATTTGAAATTTAGATTTTTAAAAGTATTTAATTGAATACGTATTTCATCGTTTTCTAGAATTCTCCCCCTAAGGGTGCAAATAAGGGGTTGAAAGTTTGTATCGAAAAATTCTTAAATCGCCACCGATTTTTATAAAATTTGAAATTTAGACTTTTAAAAATATTTCATTGAACACATGTTTCATGGGTAATTAGAATTCACCTCTAAATACGTAAGCGAAGCTGCGCGCGTCCGCTAGTGATCAATAAACGTCGGGTTGGCATGACCAATCCAGCGTTATATTTTTACTTTCATAACTAGCTTTTAGAGACCTTAGCGCAGGGGCACAAGCGTGCAACTGTAAACGCCGCAATTGTGAGTTCTATTCCTATTTAAGGGAATGAAATATTTAATATTTTTACTTCCTCGATCTTTAATATTTTTATTGCTCATTCTGTTTACGAGGCAAAGCGTGGCGTTGAGTTTCGCAATTCAACATTCAAGGAAATTGGGTGACGGAGGTGTCAAAATGGGAACGGATTCTTTTAACATTAGGTTTCCGCTGTCTATTTCGCTATATGCAGATAAAAAAGAATATAAAAGAGATACTTGAGTGAAAGAAGCTTTAACAAAGTAGTTGAAAAAGCTTAAAAAAACAACGCAGCGAGCTTCAGTAACAAAGTCAATTAAGAGCGATTTCTACATCACGTGTCGGTACTTTGAAAGTACTTAAATTGTTCTTTAAAAGCTAATATAAAATAAGTTGCGATAAATGGATGTACGTAGCAACATGTCTTAGCTTTACGCTGTACGAGTACCCCGCACGTAGCAGAGTAGGGAAAAAGAACCTAGTGTTAAGACACTCGGCGGAAAGTGGGAAACGAAAGTGTCTAAATGTTCTTAAAATATATGTTTTAAACTTAGCGGTCAGGTGTTATTTTATTATTTTTTATTTGGTATCGATTATTAAATAACTTAAGTCGTTGTAGTGTAATGGGAGAGCGTCTGAAAGTAAATACAACGGGTG
The DNA here is from genome assembly GCA_000313835.2 of Heliconius melpomene melpomene. Lineage (NCBI taxonomy): Eukaryota > Metazoa > Arthropoda > Insecta > Lepidoptera > Nymphalidae > Heliconius > Heliconius melpomene. The sequence goes on along the minus strand of HE670336.1, from coordinate 738 downwards.
AATGATTGTATTTCGAATGAAAAGCGGAGAACGGAGACTTGTATCACTATATCTTATCTATTTATACACCATTGATTATGTAAATGCATTCACAGCGTCACGCGTTTTACCGCATAACAGAGTAGACAGAAGTAACCTTGTACTAAAATGCTTCAATTCTTACTTTACCCTCATTTTTTGAGACATTACGTAATGAGTAGTGGAACTTTAATATCTCACCTTGCTTAAAGAGCAGGAAAATGAAAATAATTTAAATATAATAAATAATTCCACCGCGTGGATATCGAAGCACGACAGCCTTAGTAATTTAAAACGCGCGGAGCGCGTAGCCAAGTGTTTTTACAAACAAAACTGGCGAGCAGCACCGTGTGTTATTTTACACGAACCATTTGAAGCCACTTTTTACCTATTCGTAACTCAAAAACTATTCCATCTAAAGCTGTCATATTTGGCTCAAATATTTAGACCCCCTACCTGTATACGTGCATTAAATTTCATAAACACAGCTCAAACAGTTATTTAGATAATGACGTCCAAAAATCGTAAATTTTTAGGGGGGTGACTGACCTATAGACCTTAATGTTAACCAAGTTCCAGATGACCTAGAATGGTGAAATTTAGCATCCGGTTAAGTAATTGGGTGTATATCAAGGGAAAAATCCGAAACTAGTATTTTTTTAATATTTTCTTATAATTTTTCAATAAATAGATTCAATTAGGAACATTTACTTATAGTGC
>HE670335.1:37206-50006 GCA_000313835.2 Heliconius melpomene melpomene | reverse complement strand
AAGGTAAGCAACAACCAAAAAACAGGGATAATGCGGTGGCGATATTTGTTTTATTTTCAATGTAATTTTTCGTTAACAAGCTTGTAAGGCATTAAGTTTAGACTGTCGTGCGGTCGAGCTTTACTCATGCTTCAAACCCCTCTGTCCGTTTAGTGGAAGCTGTGCAAACATTAACCCGGGGTCAGAGCGCAAAAGTCGAGCAACGCCCTCAGGGTTTATTGTCTCTAGTACATAATGAGACCTCTCGGCGACGCGTGACACTTGTCTGCAGGTTCTCATGTGGTTTACGCTATCGTATATTTCATTTGTTAGTAATTTAATTGAGGCCAGTCCTGCCGTTATAAGCGTGTGGCTGTGAACGCAGCAGATCGCAAGTTCGATTCCCTCTCGAGGAAATGATTTATTTAATATTTTTATGTCTTTGCTCTAGTGTCAAGGAAGGTATTGAGTTTTGCCACTTAACACAATGCCTCTAGAAATCGGCGGAAAATAGAGAACGAAGTGTCTTAACACTAGGCTAACCTGCATACCCTGCTGTGTGCGGGAAGCTAAACAACAACTATTCAAAGCAAAGAGACGCACTATTGGTTTGTAAATTAATATGACTAGGTACACCCTTTTAGTTTAAATTTACGAAAATAACTGTGGAAAGCTACATATATCTATTTATTTTAAAAATGTATTTTTAAGTTAGAATAACTCTGTGATTTTTACATATCCATTGCATAATTTTGAAATAGGTATAGTAATTAATTTAAACTATTTTTTTGTTAATGGCTTACATAACTCGCTCACTATATGTTCATTAATGTTTTAAAAATTGGCCTTCGAAACTATTATATACTATGTATAACCCACTGTCACCTAAAATTAGATGTTACTTCAAATAGGTCAAGAGAAAGTTATAATAACATTACTCATTTAAAGCAATTTTATAGTTAATAATTTCACTTTTAACTGTCGTGTTTAAAAGGTGTAAAGTTGTATCGTTAATTGCTTTTGTCGCACGCATTCAAGCATATATTTCGTAGTCCGACTACTTTATAAGTGTAGGTAAAATAAAATAAATAAATCAGCTTCACGTCGTATCCCGTGCAGAGCAGGGTAGGCAGAGGGAACCTAGTGTTAAGACACTCCGTTCCTCACTTTCTATCGATTTCTGGACGCATTGCGTGCTGAGTGGCAGAACTCAACGCAACCCCGCTTTGCCTCGATACCAGAGCGAAGAAATGGAAATATAAACGTAAATAAATATTTTACTTCTTCTATTGGGGATCGAACCCACAATCGTCGCGTTACAGTCATACCCTTATACCGCTGCGCCACCACGGCCTCAAAGTGTAGATACTTTTATAATTATATACTTATTTTACAATATTTATACAAGCTTAACCCGCACCATATATTGCTTTAAACACAGAAAGAACTATTTAACTTTTTGACATTTCAAAATATTTTTTAATCATCCCATTTTTATTTACTCATGTACTTTATTGGTTATTGTCTATCCTAATTTTGTTGAAATGTCAATACAATTTGTGTTGTCACTCTTCATCTTTATATATAAAATCGAAAGGTCACTCACTCATCACGAAATCTCAGACACTACATATGCTAGGAATCTAAAATTTTGCATGGACATCACATATAGGACGTAGGTACTCATGGAGACAGAAATGAATAATAACGTAGTTGACGCAGGCGAAGCCGCGGGCGGTCCGCTAGTTATCTATAAAAATGAATTTCATTGATAAGAAAAGGATACACAAACACGTGAATAAAAAAATAGAGAAAAAAATTAAGTACATCGTTTTATATGGATATATTATATACATATATAAAAAAACAATAGAGAGAGAGAGGTGCGCTTCACCCGTGTTTCTACCGACTAGATGTGAAAATTATGCGACCTTGTGGTCTACGACATCTGCCTATACTCCTTAATATATATATTATACAGTTTATATAATACTATGAGTAACTCTATATTGTAATACACATTGTTGGCAACTTGGATAATTCTGTTAGCTCTAAGCATTTCTATAACATATAATATACAGTTATATAACAGCTATGTCGATTGTGTGGCACTTGGGTCGTATCTAACTGTGTAATTCTTGTAAATTCAAAGCCTAATATAATAGGAATATTTGTATTTTTAATATAGATATTTTTCCGATATGTTAAGACAAACTGGATATTATGTTTTTATGTAGGGTTTCCTAAAAGATTGTATGCAAAACGTAACAAGAAGAAACCATGACTTTTTTTTACGGTTTTATAAGTATAAACCGTACCATATTTTCGGTGATTATAAAACACTAGCTTTTATCTACAGCGTCTTTCCTGTGGTCAAATGGAAAAAACTAAAAAGTGTATGTCATACTCCTACATGACATCACACATTCTACGTCCGCGAGGTAACTCTGACCGCAGGTACAGTGATTTATGTACAGCACCTACATCTAAGCGATTAACGTGATGCAATAGCCTTCCTCAATAAATGGATTATCCAACACAAAATGAAAATTAAACCGGTAGTTCCTGAGATAAAGGGTTTCAAGTAAACAAACTTTTCTGCGTTATATTAATAGTTTAGATAAAAAGGTATTTTAAATGTATAACAATAATAGATACTAGAAAAATTAATATTCCTTACTCTCCATTTTTTAATGTTTGTTTTAATCAGTTTTTATAATATAAATTATTTTTCTAATATTTTTATATGAAAATCTTTTCATATAGGTATTGTAATCTATTTTTATTCGTAACCATTTACTGCTGTTTTATTATTCAATATTTCTTATTTTATGTCGAGCTTTGATAGTTACTGGCATGAGAAAAGTAAACGATTGTTTTAGTTCACTGTATGAAAAAAGGGAATAAACTGGAATATTATTTCAAATCATTCTTTGCCTATTGAAACAAAAGACGTTTCGCAGAGAGCGGTGCGTGGTAACTTTTATAGATATTATTTTTAAAATATTCTATTTTTTTCAAGTACTTATATAGGAAAGAAGTGCGTAAGCACCAGGTTCCCAGGTTCCCTCTGCCTACCCTGCTATATGCGGGTTATAATATAAAGTTATAAAAAATATATACTCGTATATAGGTAATTTAGAACAGCAAGCATATAACTTTAGTAAGCGTCTTAAATGGAAAATTAATATTAACTTAGACAAGCATAATTTTAACTTTTCTAAGATCACGAACTCCTGGTTTACGATCAAAGTTCACGTTTGGTATAGCTTTTCGCAACATATTTCTGAACCTCGCATGCAGGTACCCATAGTTAGACAATAAAAGTTTCCGTTAAATATCTCATCACCTTTGGCTGTTAACATTAACTACGCTTTTATGTGAGAACTGACTTTTTACTGCGGTTTAACTAGACTACATAGAACTTGGTTTAATGAAGCAAGAACTACATCACGCTAGCAGGAATATAGGTGTGAATCGATGAATTTAACTGGGATCATATTACAATTTGATAATATTAGTAACTCTTGCAGCGTGTAGTTCCGCCACTTAGCAAATAATGCTCCGAAATCAGCGGAAATTGGTCAATGGAACTTAACACTAGGTTACCAGCTTCCCTCTGGCTAATCTGATGTGTGCCAGATACAGCGTCAAGCTAAAAAACGAATGATTTAATTTGAAGATTTGCATAAACTTTAAACCTTATTACGATGCTAAATAACAATACTATAGAAAATATTTGACGTGTTATTTATTTTTCATTTATAGAGATTATGTTAACACGACAGATTGTAGGTTCGATTCTCACTCGAGGAAATAAAATATTAAATTATTAACATTTATTCTCTTTGGTGTCGAGGCGAAGCGCGGCATTGAAATTCGCCAATTAACACGCAATGTCTTCAGAAATCCGCGGACATTGGGGAACGTAGACACTATCTACGCGTTCCCTCTGGCAACCCTGTTGTTTACAGAATGTAGCATGAAGCTGAAAAAATGTAGAAAAAGTTATATACGAGTAAAGAAAAAAAATATAGGAACTACAAAAATAGCATTACATAACTAATATGTTCAATATTCATCCATTATCCAAGTAGACAAACAACTTGAAATGAATTTGCACTTCAATTATAAAGTTGTTAAAGTTTCAAAAACTTGGCTGCTCCTGTTTTATACTCGTATAGCGCTACCATTATTCAAGTTATTCTTTTGTGTGGTGGCGTTTGTACGGGTTGTGCTAACAAACACCCAGTTCCTATGATGGCGGCTCGTGGCGGTTGCCTGTCGCGCACTTTTAACGTCGAGCTAACGAAATATTATTATAATATAAATTAAAATTACTTACTTCTGCTTTGAATGTTGTCTTTAGTAATGTAATATTAATATTTAGTTATTTATTTTTAGATATACCTTTACGAGTATAGAAAATCTTTAAGAAAAGTGTGTTGTCATTTATTTAATTAAATTACATTTTCATTTTAGTAAATAAACTGAAATTCAGATAAAAATAGAAAATGAAATCCTTATTTGTACCTTATTCTTAAACATAGTGTAATGTCAAAGCTTTCTGCGATACGGCGTTACAAAAGCTTACTTTGCCACGACTTCCCTCCTTGTATGTGCTGCTACGAGTATATTTCATATAACAACTAAAAACATTTCTTTGCAAATGTATATTGTTATTGTATATTTGATCTCCAGTTATGGTTTCATATCGTGCTTTACCCTTACTTCCTTCAGGATATATTTGAGTCAACCTTTGAAGTCTTGGGAAGCCGCTAAACTGTAACGTTTTCAAATAAGTGCTCTAAAGAAATTATTATTCAAAGGAGTGTTGTTGCTTATATCACTCTGCATATTTTTATTCTGCTTGTTGTTAAAAAAATGAGTTTCAATAAATAAAATTGTGTTTTTCTTCATTCTATAAATATTTTACAGTAGAATCAATAACCTAATAAATCTGCAGCACGAAGAAAGTACAATTATCAGTGCAGCTGTCGCTGTCGCTGGTTTCAAAGTTAATAATTCAACACCCCTAATGCATTATGCTACAAGTTGTGTCACCTGACATATGGAGAAAATTGCATTCCCGCCGCCTTTGTTTCAAGCTTTAAGATATTGCCTTCGTAATAAGATGTATTAGATCTCCTAGGACTTGTAAACTGTTCAGTTCAATGTACACTGAAATTTATTTAACAGTATTCTTTGTGTTTGCTTCGAATCGAATTATTTAGTGTGTGTGTTTTTGTTTATTTGAAAATAATTTGGATTGCGAATGGGATTTATCGTTTAATAACTAGTTAAGCAAATAACGTATGTTCATAGCTGTGTATTTGATCATTATATGGAAAACAAAGTCAGACCAGTTCATTTCCTCGCTTTAGTATTGAGGCAAAGTTTGACGTTAAGCTTCGCCACTCAACACACAATGCCTTAAAAAATCGTATGGGGAACGTAATGGGGACGGAATATCCTGACATTAGGTATCCAGGTTCACTCTTCCTACCCTGCTAAGTTAAGCTAAAAAATGGAAATTATTAAATGGCGAAGAAGACAAGTAAAAATGTTGTTATTATAATTTAAACTATTAAAAATAATGAATACAAACGTAAAAATTAAAGTAGCTATATATTGCAATGTAGACAACGAATAACATCAAATGAATAATAAAAGTTGATTAGTCCACTAAATCTAAAAATATGCCTAAGAATAAAATATTTTCTAAGAATCTACGTTAATTATTTTTTCATTATAAGAATGTTTTCATTATCAGAATATTGTCAGAATTACTCAAGTCTGGCCTATTTCATAGAATTTATTACATTTCTTTTATTGTGAAATTAAGGTAAACGATACACTAAAACAACTGTTAGCAACCGAGCAACCAATTATTTTAAGTTGAACTATTCATACATTTATTATTTGAGTTATAAAAATTAAGAGTATTACAGCTTAAATGGTTTCAACAGAGTCTGCAGTTGAGGCGGCATAAAATAATTGCCGAGCGAGTTTTCAGCTCTATGCCAGTGTATGCTGGGACGTTGTGAAAAGCTGGTAATGAATAGTGCTCCAGCCTAATGGACATAGCTAGTTGGATTTTGACAAAACACTTCCTAAATTCAAGTTTTATAATTAAAGAAGTAGGTATTATTGGTAAATCAAATGAAGGTTACAGAAATTAAAAGTGAATAATGAATATCAGAAAATAAAATACATTATGCTTTGATGATTATTTATTAACATAATAATTTGTATTGATGACTCGTTACCATAAATCTATATGTAATCGGTATTGTCTACGGCTTAGATAACCAGACCATAACCAGATTTCGAAACGAAAAAAAAAACAAAAACAACAATCGATGAGATGGAAAAGAGCCGACGAGCTAACACCGAATGAATTCAAAGTGTCCTCGAAATCCATCATTATGGATCCTACTACGCAGACCAAACAAGAAGATTGCGGGAGGCTATTGAATAGTCAAGGCCAACTGCGGACTGAAGTGCTATTCACCAAGACAAGTTGCAGGCTCAAACAGCTGCAGTTCAAGAAACTGGCTTTGGACTGGAGGAACACTCCATACGCTCAAGGAAAGTTGTCAAATTTCCAAAACCAGGAGAGGTTTTGGAAATTTGACAACTTGGATGGAGATTCTTGCGTTGTCTTAGAAGCTTGATTATTTCTCTGCCCTCTAAAATACCGAAGAATAATATCCAGATGTTAAGATAAGATAATATCCACATATTTTATATTAATTTCAGCTTAATAGTTTCACGTGATCTTGAGATAAATATCCTTGAGAGACGGACAACAAATTAACCCCATAAGGATTTCGTTTTTTCTTTTGAAATACGTAACCCTAATAATAACCTAATAACATACATAAATATTTGTAGTGCCTCGTTATATATTTCACTAAACAAAGCGAAAGCTCTAAATTTATCGTTAATTAAATCATCGTTTACATAAATTAAGTTTGAGTGTACCAATATTTAGCGTTGAACATCGGTAATAAATTGCTTATATTGTATATTATTAACTGTGTTTACTGTCCAAATAATTTATTCATGGAGTGAAAAGCGATTTACGTCAGATATGATATTATTTTACTGAATCAATAAATAGTTCCTATACGAGTAGGTATATAGATATATAGGGCCGCTATCGCGCTGTCATCGTTTTGATAAAGTTAGTAATTAGATTTCTGTGCTGCATTGACGTCATAGTTTGGTATTAAAGTATTAATATTAAAATTAAGTTTAAAAAAAATTAAACCCAGCTTCATATAAACTTCTTATTTCAAAGTAATGAACACAATCAAAGTAATACATTTTTTTGGGATCAATTGGGAACCTAGTGTTAAGACACTCCGTTCCACGTTCCCCTGTTCCTGCCGAACTCTAGAGTTGAAATTCAACGGTGCGCTTCGCCTCGCTATGAGAGAAGTCGCGCTTACAGTCGCTAGCTTGTGCTCCTCGACGGCCTCAATCAAAGTAATAATAAATAAACGTTAATTAAAGGTTTATTATAATATTATATGCCTGCGCCTTATTGCTTCGCCAGTTTAACGTAACCTTGAGGAACCACACGGCATTTCAGCTTATTTATACATTTAATAAATTATTAAGTCAAGTTAATTTACGTCTTGTTATTTTGTAAACATATTTTAGTATCAACCATGTTTAAATTACCTATGTTGCATATTTTCAGTTTTAGAAAATTGTATTTAAAAAAGAAGTATGGTTTTCAGCGTAAATTCATGTTGTTATTTATATCTATTTTTTTATATTAGTCATATAAGTACACAAATTTGAACACGTTTTAGCTTAGTTTTAGCAGGGGGAACCAGGGAGCTTACTATTAAGACCCTCGGTTCCTATTAAGACAGTGGCAGAACTCAACCAGAGCAAGAAAATGAATGAAAATATTAAATATATATTTTTTTTTATTTTTTTTATTTATTTATAAAAAAGTACATTGAAATTAATTATTCTTCGCGGTCTTAAGCCCGATTTGGCTTGTGTGACCACTGCACATTCCTAAGTACATTAAGTTATAGAAAACATAAAAACTATACAAGGATACAAATATTTTTAACAAACACAAACATAAACAAAATTACTAACAAAACAAAAAATAAAAATGTGATTGTGAGGTAGGTTGGAAAAAGATGCGTATTTGTAACTACGCGTACGTTTTAAATGTCGAGCTACAGTGTGTTACTTTTATTATAAGAAAAAAATATATATTATAATTTTTTTTTGTTTCATTTCTTAAATATTTATTTTATATTGTTTTACTTTAATAATTTGATAAGAAAAAATCTTTTATTTTATATTTTATATTATGTATAGTAATTTTATCTTTGAGGGTTTTCGATATTTCATTAATCAGTCTTGGGATTATATAGTTTGTTGTCCTTTTACCATAAAAATTGTTTGCTCCAGTTGTTTCAATTGTATTATTTGAAATCGATCTCGTTAATATTTTGTGTTCTTTGAAGTTTCTGTTGTGATAAAAGAAATTTTCTTTAAGTAAAATATGTTTTACTTTATCTTGTACTGGTAATACTTTGCAATACTCGAAAAGTTTATGTTCATTGTGGTAGAATTTTTGTCTTACTGACGATGGTGCAATCATTTTAAATGTTTTTAATTGAATATTATAAATTTTGTTGAGATGAGTTCTGAATGTTCGACCGTAGCTACTAAGCCCATATGAAATTATACTATCCATTAAAGCTGAATATAATTGTAATTTATTTTTGAAGTGAAGTTTGTTTTTCACTAAATAGAGTTTTGCTGTAATAAGCCGTAGTTTATTGCATATATATATATATATTTCATTGCCTTGAGTGAGAATCGAACCCACGACCTATCGCGAACTCTGACCGCTTGTGCCCCTGGCTCAGGACTGTTATATTAAGTTCTGGACTTATACGATAAGTAACGTATATAGGTATATTTGCACTTAACACTTAACCAAACCACCGTACCTTAAGATACGCCCATACTTATATACTATTTATTATATATACGGGTTAAGTGTCGTATATGTCTTATTAACTATAATTAATTTTATCAGTTTGTTTGTTTTCTTTTTCTTCACTTAGGAGAATGTCGTAGTTTCCTCAAGTTGTTTACGAGCCCTGGCACCTCGGAGGCGCCACCATCACACACACTCACGCACATACGCGATGGATAACTGTCATTCCCGTCATATTCTTTTTAATGACATGAAACTTGATTTAATCATTAATTTGATCTGACATTTTAAAGAAATTAATGTCTTATAATAATTATCCTTATAGTATAGTAACTAATAAATAATTTCTGTAGGGAAAGGTTGATTTTAGTTTCTTTCTAGCTACCTTAGTTACTTTATGTAGGATACATCGAGCAGCTGAAAAAATTGATGAATTTTTATAGTAATTATATTTAAAATGTTGCATATAATCACAATTGGTAGAACTGATTTAATTTTTTATAAGCAAATAAGTAGTTAAAGCAAATGTTAAAATATTTCAGTTAGTGTAATGTAACACTTCCTGAAAACGGTGCATAATTTCATGTAAACAAATTTAAGAAACGCGAGAAATTGCGACATAATTATTTCGGAGAGCTGGAAAAGTTCAAGAATGCGGCTCTCACGGAAAGCGTGCGTCGTGCTTAACTTTACTTAAAAAATTGTTGAGTAAAAATGTTGTCTTCCTTAAAAAAAGTCATGATATTAAAAATTCCTTTATTTTTCAAATAAAAAAATGTTTAAAACTAAAAAAATGTCTACTATTTGCTTATTTTGAGTACGAGAGTTTTTTTTTCACGCTTCACGCTGTATTACGCTTGTAGTAAGACGCGCTGGAGCCTAGTGTTAAAACATTCCGCTCCCCACTTTGCGACGAATTCTGGAGGCCTTGCGTGTTGAGTGGCGCAACTCAACGTAGCGCTTTGCCCCAAAATAAGCGCGAAGGAAGTTTCATTTTCTCGAGTGGCAATCGAACCCACAACCTGCCTGACTGATCTGACTGGCCTCAATAATCTATATATATAAAAGGACTTGTCCTCACTGACTGAGGTAAGACGCAGGCACAGCCGTAACCGCTGATGGTAGAAACGTGAAATTTGGACAAAAGTTTACTTTTGTAATCTGGACATCCACTAAGAAGAGATTTTGAAAAATTTTAACCCTAAAGGGGTGAAATAGGGGTTCAAAGTTTGTATGGAAAAAAAAAAAATCGGCACCGATTTTTATAAAATTTGAAATTTAGATTTTTAAAAGTATTTAATTGAACACGTGTTTCATCGTTTTCTAGAATTCTCCCCCTAAGGGTGCAAATAAGGGGTTTTCAACCCCTTTTTGTTGTTTGTATGGAAAAATCTTTAAATCGCCACCGATTTCTATAAAATTTGAAATTTAGACTCTTAAAAATATTTCATTGAACACATGTTTCATGAGTTATTAGAATTCACCCTTAAATACGCAAGCGAAGCTGCGCGCGTCCGCTAGTATAACATATAGAGTCAAAATATGGGAAGTACTACTGTTCTATGTAAACTCACATGAATTTTTAAATTGAATATTCATTGTCTCTGATATATGGTAGGAGTTTTCAGAAGCGAGTAGACCAATTTGTGCCCCGACGTCACAGACTCCTCTAAAATGGCAATGTTTTGGTACATTACACGTACACGCTATTTATCTCGTGTGAACATCCTAAGCAACGCCTCCATCCATATTATTACATTTAAATTTATATTAACAAAGGATATGTATGTCTTTTTTTAAATGGGTAAATGGGAAAAAAAAAATTAGTTAAATACACTTTAATGTTATTATAAGTTCTAATATTTTAATTTATCTTATTTTATATACCTAATATTATTTATTATTTCTCGAGTAATCCTTGTAATATGAACATTTATGATTTTGGATTCATGAAATGAAACTTACAATTTAAAGAAAATTTTTATGTCATTTGAAACGTTTCTTTTTTAAATGACTTTAAGTAAACTTACTGCAACTTACTATAACGATGCTAAATGTGAGAGATCAGTTATTTCGTTATGAAATGAAGCTTTTTTAGAAACGGAGTGTCTTAACATTAGGTTCCCAGGTTCCCTCTGCCTACCTTTCTATGTGCGGGATGCAATGTAAAAAAATCAATTAAATAATGTTATATGCAGAATATTGTGAGTATTGTATACCCACAGTTCACATTTGCTTTTATAGAATACATAAAAAAAGAAGAAAAAAATAAGCAACTAAGCGTTTCCATATGTATACATGAAGGGGAAGTTCAGTATAACAAAAGCCTTCCCCCTAAATGCAACATTAGATCTCAAAGCCAATTGATTTGTTGTCGGTGCAGTCATTTATCAACACTACAATCACTCGGGGGACGTCCCCTTGCCTCCTTCACCAAAAACGTAATAATACTAAGAGCAACGCAACGTATAACCCTTTTTTGTGTGGAACCCACATTTTTCAGTGGAACGTAATTTGTATAACTCGAGCATTCGCCTCGTTGCCCGGAACTCGCCCGTTCAGTCCACCGCACGAATATTTCTTCTATATTGACGCTCGTAAAGAGTTGCCTTGCGGAAAAATTGCAAAGAAATGCAATAGGGAAGTTTTAATTTTCTATTTGCTTGAAATATCGGTTTGTTTGCGAGGGACATTTGTAGTGCTCTATAAACAACATACATTTTGTGTATATAACATTTTTATATGAAACTTTGATATATTGAATTATAAACATAACATGCTTAGGTATATGCTTATAAATTTATAACATTATGTATAAAATTATAATTTTACGGTCGTTTTAATGAATAAATAAATTTTCACTTTATAATAATTGTCGTGGAGAGAGTTAATAGCGCGTAAAATTGCAGACACTATTTTCATGTATAATATTTATGGATAACGACGAAAGTTTTATAAATTATTTTATTATAATTATTTTTTCATTAAATTAAATTTTATTATAGATCGTAGCGCAGGGGCACAATTGTGTGACTAACGCTTTGAAATTAATATTTTCATTTCTTCTCTCTAGCACCAAGGCCAAAAGCTCGGTGTTGAGTTCCGCTACTCAAGGAGTCATACCTCGAAAAATTCAGCAGAAAAAGAGGAAAGGTGCCTTAACACTAGGTTTGCGTATCCTGTTATGTGCGGGATACAGTGTAAAGCTGATTTTTTTTCATTTTATTATAATAATTACTCTGCAGACAAGTCATTCGTATTCTACAACTATTACTTTAACAAATGAGCAAAAAAAAAGTTTAACTTACAGCACAAATACTAAATGTGGGTGGCAACCATCAGTCGTCATTATTAAAAATGTAGTTTTTAAAATGCATTTCACCGTCGTTACCAAGTTCACTGCTCCTTTTATGACTCTGTTAGTGGCGTGTTGGTCGCATCATAGTACAATTCTTTAAAAAAAATAGTGACTATGCCTGTAAAATATTCTTTTTTATCCTTGCACCATCTCCTGTACGAGGTGTGTTCAAAAAGTAAGGTGACTTTGTATTTTTAAGAAAAAATATTTATTTATTTATCAATATTTATGTTGTCCCCTTCAAAGTAATCCCCCTCAGATACAATACACTTATGCCAACGGTTTTTCCAATCGTCAAAGCACTTCTCATAAGCACTTTTCGGTATAGCCTTGAGCTCTTCCAGCGATGCAGTCTTTATCTCTTCAATCGTTGCAAATCTCCGTCCTTTCATAGGTCTCTTTAGTTTTGGGAACAAGAAAAAGTCACAAGAAAAAGTTATGACCCTTTTGAGTAAATCTGGGTCGTCGTTGACGTCA
>HE670335.1:26165-36930 GCA_000313835.2 Heliconius melpomene melpomene | reverse complement strand
CTGTCAACATTTAAGTGTTTCGGAGCACTTTATTTATTTTACACAAAATTCGATGCAAATCCTTTGATCCATATTTTTCGATAGCAAGAAATCGCCGAGCACGCAAAACACTTATAACCTTTACGCCTCTCCCAACCAAACAAAAAATGCTATACACTTGAAACTTGGTACAGATGTTCGGGAAGAGTGTACCAACATAACAAAATAAAAAAATCGATAATCGAAAGTACGTTGCCCGCCAAATTTGAAAAGTCACCTTACTTTTTGAACACACCTCGTATAGATATTATGCAGAGAAAGCAGAGGGAACCTACTTTTAAGAGTTAAGATTCGGTTCTCACTTAACAAGTATAAACTTATTGCTATAATTTAAAGGAAAAGCCGTTTCTAATCAAAATAGTAATCAAATATTTACCGACATACGTTAATATACTGAATCAGTGATGTGGAACGGTCCGAGATCGTGTTGGTGGTTGACGGTGTCTGTCGGACGAATCGAATCTGTCGCGAGCAACTGTGGCAACCGCGTCGCCCCGTACCAAACTTACCGGCGCTCGCCGCAACATGTTGTAGAGTGCAGTGCTCTACTACTAACTTTAAAGACAAAACTTGCTCTAGTTACCCTTTTTTTTAAATTGCGGTTTATTTTTTTTAAATATTATCTGTAAAAAAAGTTGTATATTTCAGAGATAAGTGGGTTTTACTTTTCGCCCGGACATCCCCGTAATGGTACGATTTTGATGATGTTCGAGTATGAATTGGATTTTTTAAGCTTTATAATTAATTAATATACATAAATTTTAAACAATACAATAAATAACTATTAAAAGAAAATATATTGTTAATGTTTAGAATATACCGCTTATTCGCAAATACAATTTATTCAATAGTATCTGGCGTTTGTGCTGATACATTCGACAGGTAAATAAGGACGAGGTACGCAAATTGCTGAATCTCGTTACTATTTGGCAACGTAGATAGGTAGGTAGGTAACGTAACGCCTGGAGCACCGAAAATTCTGTATAATGCGTGAACACTTCCCATTTTATTCATTACGTTTTCGCCTGCGGCTTTTCTTTTCGCATTACAGAAGATATTTTATTTCTTTTCCTAATAATTTCGTTTTCAATAAGAAATCTTTTATGTCGAATTATTTATTAAGGTCATCTAGACCGAAGAGGCAAGATTTCTAGCTTAAAAGTTTTAAAAATAACTTAAAAGATTAATATAAATAAGTAACTTCTATTCAACAGTCCAAGAGTTTTAATTCTAATAATAAAATTATTAATATTAACTATGGACATACACACATAATTATACTTAATTATAAATTTATTACATATAAAATAATAAAATGGTATTGCAAAAAATGTGTAAAAATTTAAATTTTCAAATAAGATTGGAAATTCTCTAATTATATTACATTCCACATTTATCAGAATATTCTCCGAGTTTTCATAAGGACGTCTGAAGCAATAATAGACGTCTAGAACTTCAAACATGCCTACCGAAATTGGATGGCAGGAAGATTCAGTGCCCCGAAGGCTCTTACGTTTTTCATACTCTGAATATATTAGAGCTATGTATCAGCTGGAGGTTTATCTCCGAGACGATATTGGTTTAAGAGTTATTTGGCGCGAGTTATACGGCACGTTTCGAACACAGGGATACCTTAGATATACATATGGCTGCTTAGAACTTCTGAGATTTACATTTATCGTGAATATGTCAAATTATTTCTGGTGAGAAATTGTAAATAAAGTTTAGTTATAAATATTCGAAATCTGGTGGAATTAACATTAAAATTATAAAATTAGCTCAAAACAATACAAGTTAAATTGTAATACGAGCAAACGCTGTCGTGATAATTCAATTTTTGTTAATTACTTTCTCTTTATATTCATATTTCATTGCCCTTCAAAGTTATTAAATATTTTATAGTTCATTTAACTCGTATTCAAGAAATTTCAATTCATTATTTAATATTCAATAAACTTCACGACAGAAGTGACTGGACATTTGTGACGCTTATTAATTTTTATTTGCTAATTTAAAACCAAGAAAATAAATTCTGTTCGAAATATTTTTCTCATTAAATGTTTGGCGAAAAGTCTTAGTGCTGGGATTTGAGATTGGCAGGTCCACAAAGAAATTCATTAAGGAGATGTTGGTTGTGACACTTTTTGGACGTTGGAAAACGAGTCCTTTGGCTAAACTTAAATATTTTATATAATTATGAAAATAATAATATAATTATGAAATTTATTCATTTACTAACGAAGCACGCGCGGCTTTCGCCTTATTATAGCCAAATTATACAAAATCTTTACATAAATTGTAGCTCATGTGATATTCGGATGGGTATGGAAAAACCGTTCAGTAGTTTGTGCTTGAAAGTGGAACAAACATCTATCCTCCCAAACTTTCACATTTATATGTTCGAGTATGATATGATAATACATGCTACTATATACCAATATCTCGCTAAATATGTTTTTCCTCGCATAGCAGTGTTCATGTTAAGTGGGGAAGTTAACACCACTTTGACTACCAAGAGCGACTAAATAAAAAAAAACCCTGATTGAGAATTGAACCCAGAACCATTTCGTTTACATCCGGCTGCATCACGAAGGAATCTATTATACAATATAACCAATAAATATTTGGCACCATTATAATAAATCATTCTACCTGTGAACCTCATAATAGGAATATTGAGCAGGTAAACTTAAGTGTATTCAATAAGGCTCGCATGCACACTTCGCAAATTCTCTCCTCTGGTGAATGTGAGAACGTAAAATAGTGAATTGGTCCCGAGAGCCCGAAGGCGCCTTTCAGTCTTTGTGTAGCTAAAAGTTTACTCTTTTATAAACCTCGGGAAATATATTTGTTCGGAACAAATTGGGGTAGGTAATTTCTAGGACCCTGTGGCCTGCTTCTTGAGATTGTCCTTGTTTTAATACTAATATAAGCTTAACTTATTACTTACTTATTTATTTAAGCAATTTCTAATGATTAATACATTAAATTAATGATTTACAAAGATTTGGACTCGCCTACTGTGGCTTCGGGACCCATCAGGATTGTAGATCAAAGGATAATAAAATCATATTTTTTTTAATATTTTTACATATTAAAAAAAAATAGTCTTTTGTTCCGCCAAAGACTGATATTTTAAAACAAGACATCAGTCATTATTAGCACTATGTATGGCGTAAATGGAAAGCAAGCGGTCATCTGCCTCAATATAAGCTCATCGCTCTCAGAAATTTCTTAAGAATAACTTAAAAGGATCGAACGCGCGTGGGTCGCGAGTGAACGAACCCAATTGTGGCCGAGCACCGAGCATGCATTGTCCACCTACGACAATACATGGATGTGAATGGGTGTTACATATTCTTAAATTCGTTTTGAATATATTATATTCAGATTTTTGAAGAGAAATTTAAGGTTTGGTTTATTTAATATGGCTTGAACGTGTTAAATATATTTTTGATTTAGAAATTTGGAATTGTATTTACTTATTTAGTTTTGTATCCCGAATCCAACTTACAACAGAATACTATTAGCTAATCCTAATAATAATTTTAATTTACTAAGCACTTATATTGAGACAACCGTAGTGTTCTGTTATTATTTATAAAATTTGCAAAGCTAGCTATCGACATCGATAACGCCGCCCTCGAGAACGCGACCTAAAGAGGCAAATGGGCTAATAAATGTTAAACGTTCTTGCATCGCTGAGCGATACAGCCGTAGATGGCGTTTATTTGAAAATTATGTTATAATCTAAAGCCACGTAAATAGGTGAACTAAAAATATAGATTTAAATAGTTAGAGACTATTGCTTAATTTGGTAAAAATAATTGCTTCCTTAATAAAGATTAGACATACTAGGTTCCTACTAGGTAGTAAAGGGACTACCCTGCAGGATTCTTTATTCTTTTAAAACAAAGAAATCAATAATCTTCGTATTTATATTATTAAAAAACGAATTCACAACAGACGCATTTACAGTCGCACCCTTGTGCCACTGCGCCATGACCGCTTCAATTTTTGAATTAATCGCATGTAATATTTATCATGAGAAAAGTCATGAAAGAAAAAGTAGAATTTTATTTATGTATTAGCTCATTTTACATGTTTTTATAAAAGGTGTAATTAGCCATCTTTCATTGTCCCTCCTTCAACAGGCTAGTGGTAAAAATTATTAATATATCATGTTATAATTTCATTATACCATACATTTTCATAAAAACGCTTGCGAGGTGATAAATCTACATAGTAGGACTAAATAAACACATAGAGCTTAAAATTAAATGCTTAGTTATAAATATAGCTTAGTATAATTATATATCAGGTCATACTTCATACGTATTAAGGCCTATTTAAATATAAGAAAAAAAATAGATATATATGATAATCAGTCTCTTTTTATTTAAGCTGTATCCCGCACACAGCAGGGTAGACAGAGAGAGAAAAATGTTAAGACCTCCATTCCCCATTTTCTGCCGAATTCTGGAAACATTGCGTGTTGAGTGAAGGAACTTAACACGCTTTGCCTCTTGTGCTTGGGCCTTGACAACAGAGTGAAGAAATGATAACATAATATTTTTTATTACCTCGGGCGGGAATCGAACCTAAAACCTGGTGCGTTTACAGACACACTTTGTACCCTTGCGCTACCACTCATAGGTATACATTCCCTGCACTCCAATTAACTAGGTATTTCTAAAATAAATTTAACAAGAAAACTAAAATTATTTTGTTTAGTTCAAACGTGAAATTATACACATTTTGACATAATCTAAGCCTAAAAGGCAGTTCTGCCGGTCTTCTTGGTCCCTGGAGAGAGCTCAACTGAGTTTAACGAGTTACTATTACGCACGTGCGTACAGTTTGCCTAATTGAACTCTCTCATTTTGTTCTCTTATTGTTATAAGGTGGTTTAGGAATAGTATGGAGGCCAGTCGTGGCGCAATGGTGGTACCAGAGTGTGAATAAACATGACAGGTTGTAGGTTCGATTTCCTCTTGAGGAAATATTTAATATTTTCTCTTTAATATAGGCGCTTCAGGGCAAAGTGGGGAACGGAAGTGTGTTAATGAAAACGGAGTGTCTTAACACTAGGTTACTTTCATGTTACCTTTAGCATACATCGTGAAGTTAAGAAAATAAGTTTCTTTAGACTGAAAAAGAATTGCTTTAAACCTCTAAGATACTTACACTAAGTAACAAAGAACGTATCAGTTTGAAATATTGTTAGCAACAATAAATATCAGACAGAATTGTATTGGAAAAATATTTTATAAAGAAATGTTAATGTAAACGACGAGACGTTTTATCTCCGACAGTGCTTTTGATATGGTATTTTTTGTACTTAGATTGTAGATTTTTTACTTAACAAGATATATTGATTAAATATACCTTAGATTCATAAATCTACTTATTAATATAAAAACATTTTGTCAGTTACACGCTTTATATCTGCTCATATAAAGAAAATGTTTGTCGTAAGTGTGTATTGATGTGAGACGTGTTGAGCGGCGAAGCTAAACGCCGTATATTGTCTTGTCAGAGCGGGAAAATGAAAATATTTTACCCTTCCATGGAGGACAAACCCCCAATCATCGCGTTCACAATCAGAAACTATTCGATGTTGTTTATATTTATATAAAAATAGCTATAAAAGGAAGCTATAATTCACTGAACCAATGAATCGTGTAAATGTCCAAGTCGTCGGAGGGCTATATTTTTCCATTCCCGCTTGTCAATTGACACTTTCGAAGCTAAAGGAGGCCAAAGTCCTTTGAGAGTATCGTTTTGGTCATTTTGGAAGGTCGTTCACCACGTTTTTAACGAGTTTTTCTCTATTTACGCACTTAAGAGAGATTAAATTGAATGTGGAAAAAAATATTTGTAATATACTACTTATTTATAATGTATTTCTTTTTTTGCAGGTAAATTGCAGTATATTTTGAAAATCAGATCTGGAAAAGTATTACAGGTTTCCTAATTATTAGGTCTTTAAATATTTTTTTTATATATATTAGCAGTGAAAAATGTGTTATTTGAAAATATTATATAATAACAGGTAACTTATCAAAGAATTATTCTTTTTCCACAAAACAATGTAAATATATGTAAATTTGACATTTTAAAATATACCTACAAAATACGACACATGATGGCGTCATGTGAGTCAACATTAGGTTGTAGATTAATTTAAATTGCAGATGAGCTAAATCTGTCCTTTGCTTGAATAGAAGGACGCCCCATTTGGATTTTTATGAAATGAAAACAAGATAAAAACATAATTATTATGATTAACATTTTTAAAAATACATGTATTTTTAATGAGACAAGTCTTTATTGTTGTGGCAAGTGAGGAATGTAGTGTCCTAACACTATGTTACCTCTCTATCCTGCTATGCGAGAAAAGCGTGAATCTGTTTTTTATAAGTAATTTATTTTAAGTATAGAACCATTTATAGATAAAATAGTTCTTAACCTTTTGTCCCATTTGTACAAAAAAGCGCGTTTTTCTTTTAGCTTTTGAACTTTACGTTCCCAGTCTCTTTGACAAACAGCACAAACATGTACCTAATGTTGTTCTAACTTAGTCTATTGTAGCTGCTTTATTTATTTATTAGCTTCTTTTCTTACCTTTTAAGATAATTCTACAATGGAAACTTGTACTTTTATAAAAGACGTTAAAAATTAGTTTGTAAAAAACTTTCAAATACAGTATTGATTAACGACTGATATATTTACTACTTTATTTATAAATTGAAACGTCGACAAAGTTGATAAAAAAATTATTAAATTAAAATTCTGATTCTGTGAAATCAAAATGATTTTCATATTTTGTGCATTGTTAACTCGATCCTTTAAAGCTTAAAGTGATTCGGAAAAAACACTACTGGAGGGATATTAATAACAAAGAAATCAAGCACCATTCGCGTAACTTAATTTAACGGGTATTGCGATAATATATACGATATTATAAAAGTGATTTATAAACGACCATACTCCGAGTAAAAAATCGTTTTTTGTTAATTATAATTAAATAGGTTTTTTGTTAATTATAATATAATTTTAAAAGAAAAATTAAAATTCTGTATTCGTTGTATTTATAAAGAGAACATCGTGGCAAAGTGAAACAGCTTCATACTGTAAACATGATGGTTGGTGGTTTGATTCCCACTCGAGGTAGTGTATTTTTTCATTTCCTCGCTGTGGCAAGACAAAGCGCAACTTTAAGCTTTAAGGTCTCAAATAATTACTAAAGTTAAGATTATAATATAGGTTTGGTTATGTATACTTTAATTAACAATTAAGGTTAGTTCAATATTCGCATGTACCGAAATAACAAGCACACATCTCAATGAAATCTCTGCCACAGTTAAACTAGACACTATAATTAATTAACTCATTATTATTCCGCCAATACGCCTTGTTAACGTCTCCATACATCATTTCTAAATACAATTGTAAGTTATTAAGTAACAGAGGGAACCTAATACTGACACACTCCGTTCCCATTTTAAACTTTTCCGTTTCCCACTTTCCGCCGAATATTGGAGGCATTGCGTGTTGAATGACGGAATTCTACGCCGCAGCTTAGTCTTGATACCAGAGCGAAGAAATGAAAATATTAATAAATAATAATTTATTCCCCCGAGCGGGAATCGAACCCACAACCGTCGCGTTACAGTCAAATAACGTTAAAAAGAAGAATATTTACTGTGAATATACCGATTTATTTTTTTGTAGTGCATGTTTTTTCGGCAAAGAACTATTAATAAAGCTAGTTAATTACAGAGAAGTCTAGAGCCTAGACATAATTACAGGCTTATTTTTTTTTAATATTTAATATAATCTATTTTAAGTAAAATATATCTACTTAAAGAGAATATTTTAAGCTTTCTATAATGATGAAGTGATTCTATAATGAAAGGTGAAGGGATGGTTTTGGAATATAATGTCACGGAAACATCTGCAAAAAAATGACAAAAAATTTACAAATCAACTACTATTGCGTACAATATACTAAAATTAAAGAAAAATGTAATTGTCTAAACTAATATACAAATGGCTAATTTAAATGATATCGCTTTTTACTCTTGGAAATAATAATCGGAATCGAATACCAGACTACCTACATAGAGGTCGTATACCGTAGATAGATATATAAGTACCTAATGCAGATCCCTATATTAGTTGGAAGGGATGAAAATATCGCAACAAATCAGCTCGGTCGGGTGATTGATGTGACCGAGGGCCTAATTGCACGCCTCCATCATTTATATTGTTGTCATTTAATCTCCCTGGCCAGGACCTTAGTCCACTTAAAAAATCGTTATGAATATTAGAAAGGTTGGTTGGTATGTTGGTTAGGACCAGTTTTTTTCTAATATCTTTTGCAACTAGCTCAATTGACAGAGAAAATTAATTGCAATAATTTATTACATCATTTTGTTGTCCAAATTTCTCAATTTTTCCAAAGTCCCAACAATTTACGGAGAAAGTATGTTTTTTTAACAAGTCCTTAAAGTGTTGGAAAGTGGAGAATGGAGTGTCTCAACACTAAGAGCTTTCTGCATACCCTGCTTTTATAGCTTTACGTAACGTAATTTAGATTTTATGAATACTCTAACAAAATATAAAATTATATATTCTATAGAGCTTCATAATAATTAATTGATATTGTAATGCATAGGTATCAGGTATCGGATTTGTATTGTAATCCATCTTAACGTTATTTAGGTCGCGGTCATCCTTATTATATTACATAAGTAGAATTCTCTATTCTATTCGCATTTTTCAAGTAAATTAAATTCTACACACGATTTTTATTACCATGTCGTGTTTTATGTAGATATAATCTGCAAGTAGGTAAGAGGCCAGTCGATGGGTTAGGTTGTGGATTCGATTCTCTCTCGAGAAAATGAAATATTTAATATTATCATTTCTTCGCCCTGTTGTCGGGGCAACGTGCGGTGTTGAACTCCGCCACTCCGGTAAACACCGGTTAACTGGAAAATGGGTAATCTCTGCCTACACTGATGTGTGATGCAAAAAAAAATATAATCTGCAAGAATCTTCTCACTACAGTATAAAACAATTACTATTCCAGCGACATAATCATTTCTAGGTCAAAACTTCGTTGATTTACATTATTGGACTGTAAACACAGTAAAAAGAAGTATAAAAAGAAAGGATTTGTATAATTATGCTATTTTATAACCACGACATAAAAGGTAAATGCGCTATACAATTTTGTGACCCTTTTTATTTGTTTACATTGAAAGTATTCAGGTATTTGTTTAGGACGTTTGTTTGAGGATTAAAACACGGAATAATTAACAAAAAGACCAAACAGTTTGTAAGTTTAGTAGAAATTTATAAAGATATATTTATTTATGTTATACAAAAAAGATTTTAGAATGAAAAAAATAAATTGCTAAAATATATGTCGTATATATTATTATGTGTGAACTTTTGCAAACCATACTTAATTTTTTCAAATAAGTACTGTTTTTGTCTTTGATAATAGATAATATTATAGTGCATAGCAATTCAGGAAAAGATCCTTATTTGTACCTTATTCTACGTATAAATAGATTAAATTGCCTAAAATTAATTTAATTTTTCTATAAATTATAATGACATAAATATCATTATTACATACAAAATACACAATAATTAGCAAATATTTCTTTGTCTAAAACTCTTTTTTTTATATTATAGATGTTGGTTATAAGTATAGAATAAACGCTATTAAAATTTTATAATTTTTTATTACAATTTAGTACGTTTTTATTAGCTCCCACAAAATAGGAATTATTGTTTTGACAACGTACATATTTCTTCTTATCTCGGTAAAGCTAACAATGCTTATGTGAACCATGCCACGAACCTATCTATGACTATTGTAATGTGCTAGCTACATACTTATTAATTACTAAAAAAATGTTTGTCTTTTTCTTTCTCTCCGTTCTCCACAGTTAACCCCAACCCCTAACCTTCTTTCTTTCTCTATCTTTTTGATACTACACGAGTTAGTTACAAAATTAAATAAAAAAATATGATGGGTTATAAATGAACATATAATTTAACTATAATATTAGACATTGGTTTCTTCGCGGTCCGCCAGATTTTGGAAAATCACTTATTGAGTAACGGAACACCACACCGTAATTTTTCTTACCAGAACCAGAAAATGATTCATTAATTCTGTAGGATACGAACCTACAACCATCACGTTTAACGTCACTAAGCCACGATAACCTCACATACAGTTTTTACATAAAATATGGTTATTTAAGATGCAAGTAGCCAATACGGTAGATTGGTACACGCAGGTGGTCTGCGGTCGCTCGTGTAAGGTTACCGCGCACTGTGGCGTGCACCAACATTTGATATTTTAATGTTTCAGCGAATTTTCGCAACAATTTCACAAAATAACCTGATATTTATGAGTTTATTCATGTGTACACAATCAATGCGTGCTCTACAAAGGCATATCCGTTTACTGCTTAATTAAACTTATGTCAAGAACCTATTAGTATACTTTCAAATGAGAAATTTTATATATAATTTTCAATGGATTGAAATTTGGAAAAGCGAACGTTTCTCAATCGCAAATTGTATTCAACACCATTGCTACCAAATAAGGTGGAAACCGACCCTTCCCTATTTGGGAAATACTCGACCCGAATTTGAACATTTCCTTTGACAAACACACATGCATTAGTTAAGG
>HE670335.1:5338-25692 GCA_000313835.2 Heliconius melpomene melpomene | reverse complement strand
AAGAAATAAAATTAATATTTCATTGTCTCGAGTGAGGATGGAACCCACAACCAGTCTTGTTTACCCTCAAGCTGCCTGACCTCGAAACTGGCATTCTTCATTTGTTACTTTAAAATAACTAAAAGCAAAATGTTTTATACAATATGTATATATAACATTTAATTTATTTATAAATTAATACGTGGTCAATGGAAAATCTAAAATATTTTCTCCTCCTCTTTTATTTCCTTTACAATTAATTTAATATTGAGTTAAGAAATCCGCAATCTGGGTTTTGCAAATAGACAATCCTTTGTGAGAGGGAATTCACGGAATTCATTTTATTAACGTCGATATTTCTGCGATTGCTTTTTAATATATCGTTTACAGATAAACAGATCTCTACTCTTTTGTCCGTTTAAACTACTTTGTTTTGTTTTTAATTAATTTTCAAAACGTTAATAGTACCTGGCGAAACTTGTGAAAAACAAAAGAATTTACATTACCTATACTTAGATGTAATGTTATATTCGTTTAAAATCCAATGGCCGTTATAGGTTATTAATAATAATAGGTACTAATAATAGGTAATATTTGATGGCATTACCATCAGAACTAAATCTATATTCTAGATTTAGTTTAAAAGATTTGAGAATTTAATGAACAAAGTTGTGCTAATTTTGTTGAGGTGACGCGGTGGCATAGGCGTGTGACTGTAAACGAGACAATTCCGGTATTTAGCACGCAATGCCTGATCCGGCGAAGGTGGGGGATGGAGTGTTTTAACACTATATTCCTTGTGCCTAGGATAGGCAGCTGGAACAATGACGTCATATAATGGCGGATGCTGTTTCGCGTATTCAAACTTCTCTATCAATTTTAGTTATTGCTTGCTATAATATAAATAACTAAAACTAACATTTCCTGATTGCTAATAACCTAAAGTATCACAAATTTACATTTTAAGTATTTTTTTCATATCAAGTGAAATACAGAATTCTATATCATGTAAGATGCAATGTCACTTTACTTCCATATTTCTAAAAATATGCCGATCACGTTCATATTTTAGAACACATCCCCCGTAAAACTAACCGAAGGTTACACCATTAAATAAAATAGTACCTATGGTTTATATTGATAACGTGTTTTATTATTTCATTAAATATTAATTATGTAATAAGACCCTGGTTGCGCAGTCGCACAAGAGTGTGACTGTACACGCAATAGTTGTGGGTTCAATTCCCACTTAAGGATATTTAATATTTTTAATTTTTTTTGCCACTCAATACGGTTCCTTCGAAAAGTCGGCGGAGAGTGGAGAACGATGTATTATCACTAGGACCCCGTTGCTTACCACCTTTTATAGTTCCACACTGTAACCTGCTACATGCGGGTTAAAAAGACAAAAATGTATAACTAATATATTTAATATTTATATGTCAAAAGTATAAAAAATATATTATAAAAAAAAAATAAGAATTTATTTCCGAATTTGCCAAAAACAAATTACATCCTTTATGTTTGCTATCAAGAGGGATGTGATCCACGTTTTAGTAACTGTATTTCTTTAACATCCCTCGGGACCTGTGGACACTCGCGGGATAATGGAATACTGGGCCACTAAAATTACCAAATTCAGCAACCTATAAAAAAAGTATAATATACCTAGCTAGAACGACATATTATAACAAATAAATATAAAAAGGTGCGAACTATTCCCGTAGACATAAAATTCTAAATAAAAACGAACATAAGTTTAATCCAAACAAACCTAAAACAAACATAATATCTGTATCTATAAGATACCAATGATACATTCAATCCACCTTTTAAAGCTTTTCCCACATAACAATATTACTTAACAATTTCAAACTCGTAGCGAAAATCGTAAACCAATAACTGCTATATCCCTAATATATTTGAATGGCCGCATTCACCCATACATTTTATCCCCATTCGGACTTTAGTGGCCCCATATAAGTTTATTTAGGATGGACGGAGCTCCCCGTCGTATTGGGAGCGTGATTGGGCACAGCCAACGGTGTATATTGTCCAAATAAATCTATAAGAAGATAAACAGCAAGTTACAGCGTGTTATATTTCACCCATGTCTAAAATAATGTGAATTTGTTTTGGTTATAGTATTTAATTATTTATACATTTTAGTATAAAATAAGTCTATATTTGTACCTATACAAGACTACATATAAGCTCGTAAGAGATTTCTACAATAGGATGGAAAGTGGAATTATATTTATTTAATTCAAATAAATGTATATAAACGAAATACAAGTTTTAGTTTTGCTTTTGTTATTTCAGACAACATTTATAACTCTTAATATCTTCTTAAGACCATCGAGGATCAGTGATGCCGTTAACACTTTATACGTCGTTAGTTCGATTTCCATTGGGCATTTAATTATTCTAATTTTTCCTTCTGATAAGTCAATTTATTGGCATTAAATGCCATTCAAAGTATAATGTCTAGAAATTAGACGGAAAGCTGAGAAAGGAGAGTTGCCACCAGGTTTCCTCTACCTACCCAACTACTAAGCGCCAAACAGCATGCTCCTACGGCTTAGACATTAGAATTATAATAATGTAATTACACGATATGTTATTTGAAAAACAAAATAAAACAAAACAAGGACCTATTTTATTAATATTGCGCAATCTTTACGTACAAAAGCTATAACTACTTCATAGAAGCCATGTCTATTGTCTGTGGAAACTCTATTATGCCCTGTGCAGCATTGGTGGTGTAAATTGTACTCAACTGCTACTACTAAAAGCCATAAACAAAGAAATGAATATAAACCTATTATCTTTGCAGCGGTACCAGCTATTTTACTCTTCTATCTATAAATAATTTATATTTTATCTTTGCCAGATATTAAAATACAGAATACGTATTTTTAAATCAAATAAAAAATATATTTAGTTTTTTATTTCAAATATAGACCATTCAATGAATAATAAATGGAATTTTGTTCAAAGTTTCTACAAAATAAAAGCAAAACTCTGATCTTAGCCTTAATAAAATAAAAAATTAAAATAATCTCAACAAGTATTTATATAAATTGTAAACTGAAACCTAATATAGACTGAAAATGTTTCTCGAAGTTTCTTACGCTTCGCAGCCGTTATAAATTAATTAGCAATCACCTCAGAGCTGCCGAAATTCACTGAAATACATAAAGCGAACGAATTTGTTGACTAACTACCTTTGTTTGGTATAGTTAAACAACAATGTGGCCTTATATTGTACGAATAACTTGCTTGTTTGGATTAGATTTTCTAAATTTTAGTATTTAATTTTTATATAATTTATTTACATCTTACTAATACTGTAAATGGGTTGGGAAAGTTTGTGAGGATAGATGTCTGTTACGTTATTGGTACTTTTAAAAAGTAAATTTTAAAACAATCATATCATCAATTTAAATGATAAGTGTAAGTGATAAAATTAAGTATAGCTGGTTCTAGTTGTAAAAACTTCATTGATCCATATACATATTTTGTTTATTTGGATGTTCTTTTTTTACTTTGATATTTGAATCTTTTTTATTTTGACGAACGAATTCTAATATACATATGTACCTTTTTGAGTTCTTATAATATTTACTATAGTACATATTATAAGAACTCAAAAAGGTACAGGTCAGGTACAGTCCATAAATAAATTAAAAAAATCTTTTTATCTATCGCTGCGGTACTTTCATTTCTAAAGGCGATTATGGAAATCAGACTTATAATGAGTATAAAATAACTCGGGGAAATGTACGGGACGAGTATATTACTATTAGAATTCTTGATACTTTAAAGTGCTCTTTACTTGAAGTTATGATTCTGATTAAGTTTTTCCTATTGAACCTCCATCTTTGTTTAATAATACATAGCAAACATTCTATAAGAAAATTATAATTATTGCGAACAATTTGTCGTTGAGGCCAGTCGTGGCGTAGGGACAAAAAGTGTATCTGTAAACTCGACTGGTTGTGGTTATGGGTTCGATCCTAATATAAATTAGAATATTTATTTAAATTTATATTTTAATTTCTTCATTCTTGTGTCGAGTAAAAAACGCGGCGTTGAGTCCCGCCACTAGATACACAATGTCTCTAGAATTCGGTAAGTGGGGAACGTAACTTTTTTCTTCATTATTTTTTTAGGTTCACCTTGTATTTCGCATATAGCGGAGTAGGCAGAGGGAACCTAGAGTCAAGAGGAGACACTGCGCGGAAAGAGGCGAAGAAATATATTTCAATTCAATAATCTGAAGATTTTTTCTTGTATTCTGTATAACTTTTGGACGGGCCATTTTCTAAAAGTCGTACAATCGGTAAACATATTTACGAAGACGGGCACAGGTACGTAATTTCACGGCTGCTCGATCAAAGCCAGGCTGACAGAGTTGCGTGAAATGTAAAAATACAACATTTACATTTTTGTCCAAGTTTTTTGATGGGTATGTTTGTAAATTTATGTTTCTTTTAATATTTGTATATAAATTTAAATGATAAAAGTCTTGAATGGAAATAATAAACGTCTTTAATGCATGCAATTGCCTTACTATTAATAACATATTGTTAGGATATAGAATACAGGAAAGAGTTTTCTTTATCACATGTATTTTTTATATTTTCAATTTTGAAATAAGTAAATAAACGTTTCGATCCTTTTTAGCCAGTATTTTGGTCTTAAGTAACATTTTAATGATTCAGCTCCTCCCAAGCTATATTAACATAAGTCTGCTTCAGTTCACGTTGAGGTTCAACCTCCATTTTAAGAAATGAAACAAAATTGAAACCAGATCGTGGAATGCATTTCTATACATATCTAGTGTTATGCAACGATATTGCAACTAAATAATATAGTAGTTTTAGCAGTATAAAGTTTTTAGTATGTATGTATGTTTATTTGATATTCGTACGATAGGAGATAGTTAAAAAAGTTTTGATAAATTAACGAATATAATGTTATTAATATTGAATTGAAAGTTTTCTTTAATTATTTAAGAAATAAAGGCATTTAGTTAAAAAAATTTAAAGTGAATCCAGGACTTTTTCTATACGGAATTATTTACTCTTACACATATAAGTAGATTTTGCAATAAGCTATGTAAATAAATTCTATGGCCAAACATCTAGGATTTACGTAGGTACATATACATATAAATATCAAGTTCCACGAGTTAATATTACATAGAGTTACAAAAGCTATCCCTACATTAGGAAATCTTGTGACACAAGGATCAACTCCAACATTCTTGTTCACTGGAGAAATACAAGACATGACGAAATGTCTACTGCCAGAATTGTCGTTTCACGTCTACGATCTCGTATATAGGTTTACAAGTTCTTTTTCTTTTTGCAGTTCTACAGTTTTTTTTTAAATAAGTGTTAAATATTGTACTTCTAAATATTAAATAACCTAGTCGATTTTTTCTAAATACTTCTAATTGAAGTCAATGAGGTGCAGAAGAAGACGTACCTACCTGCAAACGTGATAAAACCGAACCGAACGAAACGAACCCACAACGGGTTCGGTCCCAGTTGGGGAATGAATTACTTTTATTTTATTTTCCCCCATTACGACAGATAATGGATGCCTTTTATTTCTGCTCCCTAACACGCAGTATCTTGAACTCGGGTGGGATGGTGAGATTGGAGTGCCTTTGCACTAGATTATAGTAAAAATAAAAATTATATATTATTCTTGATAAAATATAACAAATAAATATTTTACCGAGCCCTGTTCAGATAGAAAAGGATATGAACAACAAAGTAAACATGTGTAACGACATCCTAAAAATAAGATTTTCATATCATACATTCTCCATTGCATAACAAAGTTGAAAAGATCTTTTGGTAAATAGAAATAAACCATAACCAGCTTTTAAGTCGTAAACATTTCACAGATAAGATCTGTTCATCAAACTTCTAATATTTTAAGAATTCTTTTAAATCCTTTTACGTGCAGGAAATGAGAAAACGTGAAAACTTATGAAACTCCACTGACTAAAGTTTTTCAGCTTATATCAAGCTAAAATTTAAATTAGGTTCATTGTTGTTTATACATAAAGTTTAACTTGGTTTTAGAAATGCTGTTAGAATATCTTTTTACAGGTTAAATGATTACATTCATTCAGGAAGAAAAATATTTTCGCTTAAAACATAACAAACGAACACAAGCGGGTATTGTAAACGCGACAGGTTTTGGGTTCGATTCCTACTCGTTTAACTGAAATATTTTATATTTTAATTTCTTCGCTTTGGTGACGAGGCGAAGCACGGCGTTCAGTTTCACCACTCAATAGGCGATACCTCCAGGATTCGGCGGAAAGGTTCCTACTGGCTACTCTGCTACATGCAGGGTACATCATGAAGCTTAGAAAAATATCTCATTTTTATCTATAAAACCATATTTTTAGTTTTCATACACGCTAAGAGCTAAAATATATTTATTCCTACATAAATATATGCGTTATCATGGCCATAAATATTAGTACAGGCTGTAAAGATAGGCTGTGAGTATGTCGTTCTAACAAAGAAAATTCCAAATTTTAAGAGCCTATATCATTTACGAGCTTTGGTATCTAGTGCTAAAGCGATCTAAGAATAACCATGTGTTTACTGCTGTAAAGGTTTTATATTTATAGTCCCACAGACTGTATTCGCGAATGCTCTCAGTGCAGGCCACTCTAGAGTCCTCGTAAAAGCCTCTGTAGAGCTAATTAATCCTTTTGGAATGGTTTACTTCTTTATTAGGTCTTGTTCAAGCTTGCTGTTTTATTGTTATCGTTCCTACAATATGTAATACTATGCTCGTATGGTTAGAGCCTTTCAACATAAGGATTTATTCATATTGCTTTTTTTTTCAGCTTAATACCTGTATATGTCATATATACATATGTTACTAAGAACTATGAACTAAGCCTAAGAACTATGTCGGACGCAAGTGCCTTGCTATACTAGTTCCTGGGACGCGACCTCCCGGACGTCCAAGGAAGCGCTGGTTGGATGTTGTGATGCAGGATATGAGAGCCAAT
The DNA here is from genome assembly GCA_000313835.2 of Heliconius melpomene melpomene. Lineage (NCBI taxonomy): Eukaryota > Metazoa > Arthropoda > Insecta > Lepidoptera > Nymphalidae > Heliconius > Heliconius melpomene. The sequence goes on along the minus strand of HE670335.1, from coordinate 18,659 downwards.
GGTCTAACCACCGAGGACGCAAAAGATCGTGCAAAGTGGAGTAGTTTGACTAGGAAGGCAGACCCTGGCAATAGCCGGGATTAATGCCAGGAAGAAGAAGAAGACCTGTCTATGTCATATATTTCTATTCGGCAGAAAGTGGGGAACGAGTGTCTTAAAACTAGGCTTTCACTTCATACTACATGCGGGAAACAACGTGAAGCAAAAAATCTAGGATTAACTTTATATTTTTGAAATGTGTCTTGCCTTATGCATTATCAACATTTATCATGGTAACTTAATAGATATGTATTTTTTAAAAAAATTAACAACAATTTTTTTTTTAATTGTAGAGAATGAAAGATTAAAACGTAGGACGTGTGTGTGTGTTTTTTTTTATGGTAAAAGGACAAGGCAAACGAGCGTTAGGGTCACCTGATGGTGATCACCGCCGCCCACGACCCCGTGCAGCACCAGAGGAGCTACAGGTGCGTTGCCGGCCTTTGAGGTGGAGATAGACGCGCTTTTTAAAGGTACCCATATCGTACCAACCTGGAAACACTGCCGCGGGTAGACCGTTCCACAGTTCGGTGGCGCGTGGAAGGAAATTTCTACGACACCGCACAGTAGTGGAGTGCCACGTATCCAGATAGTGTGGATGATATTTAAGTTTGTGACGTGCTGTGCGGTTAGAAAATTCGGCGGCAGGTAGCAGGTCAAATAGTTCTTCAGAACACAGTCACACAGTTCTTCAGTGTTAAATGAATATAAATAGCATTACATGATATGTAGTGTATGTTACCCAAAAATTTGCCAAAATTATTTTCTCCAACTCAGCTTTCTGCGGCCGCATGAATGCTTTTAACTAAACCACACATGACATACTTCCATTAAGAATCCTACTTCGTACAAGACTGAAATTAAGTAAAGTGCAAAAGTTGAGTCGCCATGACATCGGTGGGGGGAGGGGAATATTGTCAAGGGATCTCTAAATAAATATGAGCTTGCGGAAATATATATTAAAATAATTAATTAAAGTATCGTTCTATGCTACACATAGAATTTCTAATAACGTAAAAAACTAAAATGTCGTCTTGTTTTAATTAATTTAACATTGTTTATTTTTTTTACTGAAACATATCTATTTATCTATAATATAGATAGATATCGGAATGAAGTATCTAATTATTGCAAGTAAGTATGATATTAAATTTATACCGTTGTAGAGGCTGTCTTTAAGATAACCTTTAGCTTTAAGATAAAAAATACATATTTTATTATATACGTAAGTACTTTACGGAAATTTATATTCTTTAAAATAAACACATAGAATAAAAATGCATATTTTATTATAATTTTTAACAGAAAATCTGTCAGCAACAGGGAACTAAAGCTTACTTTTACGGTGAACCGCTACAAAAGCAGCTTAAAGCAATATCCATTTGGAATTTAATTAAAGTTGAGGTGGTGTCAAGTTATTATTAGTAAAGTACGCTTTACTAGCGGCGTCGAGTGGTATAATTCTGTCTAGGAAGAATGCGGCTGATGCGACCCGGTATTTTGTTACTATAAACATTATAATTAGATCATTTATGAGCTATTTGTTTTTGTTATATCCTCATTTATATACGTACACTAGCGGCCCGCTCGCGGTTTCGCCCGCGTGAACTATGTTATTATTAATTTCTGTCTCCATGGCTACGTCCTAGTGACGTCTATTCAAAATTTGAGACTCCTAGCATTTGTAGTAACGAAGTTTCATACAAACTTTCGACCCCAAAAACAACCTCTTAGAAGTCGATATGCAAATTCCCGTCTTAGCGAGCACCTACGTCCTATAAGTAACTCCTATGCCAAATTTGAGATTTCTAGCACATGTAGTTTCTGAGATTTCGTGATGAGTGAGTGACCTTTCGATTTTATATATATAGAATATAGATTAACCGTATCTATAGAGAAATACCTTTGTGGTATAGTATTGATTTATATGCAACGTGGTTTTCATAAGTACGTGCAAATCTTACTAAGTCCGAGGTGCTGGGTGACTTTCCCCCAACAACTTTATCGCTGAAAAGTGTGAATGTGTTAAAATGTCATTTTGGTACCACAAATATATATTTTTTTTTAGCTTTACGCTGTTACCCTAGCGGGATAGATAGGGAGAACTCATAGCCAAGCGCTACGGTCTCAGCATACCTCTTCGCCTCGTCCACTGTCATCAACCTCTTCATACATGCTCTCCGAGGGATCCTCATGCTGTTTACTCGTTATTCCTCCAATATCATAGATACTGATGGAGGTTAGAACTACAAATAAATATAATAAGATATTGGTTCAAATCTAAAAAAATATTGATTTTATTTTAGGCTTTCATATGCAACGTGTGAAAATATGTGTACCTATATTGGTACATATATTTTCAGGTTTTATAAACCATCAATAAATTTCATAATTAGCGGTAGACAACAACAAACAACAATATCGAATATCATGGAAACTCTGTGAAAACGTCATATTTGATGAAACGAAAACGACGTTACGTTTATGTAACGTCGCCTGACAGATGGAAACTTATCTAACTTGAATAATGAGGATATTGCTATTGAAATACTATATTTTGGGTAAATAATATTGAAGATGATAACGGTTGCCCTTAACAAGTCATTTCTGAGATTAGTATTCTATTTAAAGTAACCTTTTGGTTTCTTGTCGGTACTTCTCAGCAGAAATGCCTTCTGAATCGGTGGTAGTGACTAGTTTAAAGACGATTAAAAAGTGGGAAGAATAGGAATCGAACCCACTATCGCGTTACAGTCACGCGCCTGTGCCCCTTAGCCACGACAGATTAACATATTAATATTAATCATATTTAAGGACGATCCTGTATAATTTCATGAAGACAACGAAAATTGGACAAAATTTAATTCAGTGTGAAATGAAATGTTCGTTTGTTTACTTTCTACTTAATTTTTCTTTTTTTTTTCACAACACAAAAAGAAACTCTCGGTACATTGATTACTTTGGAGCAGTAATTACGTGAGGCAGCAGGTGCCAGCTCGTATTGGTGTTGTCATTTCAATTCCCTGTCGTCCCTGTTTCCCTCACATTATTCGATTTTTCCCATATATACCGTAGATATATGAAAGACATGTCATCACAGAGCCTAACGGCGTGAAAACTGATTATATGAGAAAGAAATGTTATATCTAAGTGGAATGAATATTCGAAATAAATCTAAGTATAAGGTGTCTTATGAAAATATGTAGATGCGCAATCTAGGACATTATTGCTCGCTGTACAAAGGGAGACTTTGAGTTTGATTCTCATTTGGACATATTTTCATTTTTTTTTAACCTGAAACTAGACAAGGTGCGATGCAAAATACATATTATTTTTCTTCCAAATTATTTCTATGCTTTATAAAATATATTTAGACAATATTATTAAATATAATATAATTTATATCTCTTAACTTTTTCTTAGAAATGATCGTAACTGATTTATGATGGAATCAAAATCTAAAATACCTTTTAACTCCATCTCCCAGTATATTTCTAGTGTTCAATAAAGTGGACTTAATCTCTTTTATTGGACTGTCATGGAAATATAGTACCTCGTAACTCTTAATCGAAATTTAGATGGGCAAGGTATTCTGTTTGTTTGTGTTTTATTACTTTGTAATATTGTTTTCCTTATATTTTATACTAATATATGTTTAGAAAGAAGAAATAATAATATAAGAAACAGCTTCCCACTTTTCGCTGATCGCGCTTTGCCTCGCCACGAGAGCGAAGAAATGTAAATATTAATGAATAATTACTCAGTCCCCCGAGTGGTGATCGAACCCACTACCTAGCTCTATAATCACTCCTTATGACCAATGAAACACTGAAATCCTTAACAATGAAAAATTTATTCATATCAACACAGATATATAGACTAATGCGTTTTAAATCGAAAAATGTTTCATTAGCGGGAATCGTCACTTGTCAATTTTCGCACCCTCGCACTCTCGTCCGTTGACATGTATTATCAACATCCATACAAATTGTTCTCAGTGAAAAATGAGCTTTTTATCATTTACCAATCGTAACTCCATTGTAATCTACGAAATACCTTTTTTTAATTTAGTTATTATTATTTTATTAAGATTGTAGCTTAGTTATTGTTTTTAACGTTTGTATACTTTTAAGGCATTGTATTTTTTTTCCTTGGAATAAACCTAATTTTTTGTTTCATTAATTTTAGGGTTCCGTACAGTTGTTGTTCGTGTGTCAAAAGTAATTATCTCGCAATAGCGTAGATTGTTGATGAAAAATCAAGGCTCTAAGAGAACACGATCAAAAGACACAAGCATTTATGTATCGTTTTGTGTGAAATTTGTGGCGCAATAAAAACCTATAGAATACTTGCCGTCCACTTACAATTATGAAATTTGGCACGAAGTGAGAACTTACAATATAAATAAAGGAAAATATTCGAAAACTGAAAGTTTATAGATATGTCAAAAAAATAAAAAAGCCAGTCATGGCGCAGGGGAACAAAGTGTGACTATAAACGCGACAGGTATTGGGTTGGATTTCCAGTCGGTGAAATAGTGTTTTCACTTCTTCGCTCTAATGTAGAAGCAAAGTGCGGCAGTGAGTTACGCCAATCAACACGCAATGCCTCCAGAAATCAAACTGAAATTAATATATTTTTATTTATTGTTTATATTTTAATATATTTGTTTAAATGAGAATTGTTACAAAAAATTGAAAGAAAGCTGTAACGAGAACGATTTAAACAATAAATAAACAATACTGTCGACTAGTGTAAATACTGCTTCGGTAGGCTTATGTAAATGTGCGACTTGAGTGCGTGTCGCAAGGAGAGGAAGGAAATTAAATATTTTATGGATGGAATTGAATGGAACCTCCCCATTTGTGTACTTCGATCTAGTATTTTTCGAGCTTATATAGGTGCACAGATAAATGGGCGTATCTAGGGAGATTTTCGAGGAGTCTGAGATTAGCCTGGAACTGATATTTTCAAATTTTCTGGCTTAATTATTTTAGTAAAACTTTTGTGGGCAAAAGAATATTCCTGATCAAGTCATATACCTATATAATAGACAATATACATGAAACACTGTTGAGCGTAAATAGGATGTGTCAGATGCCCACATAAACTCGATAAATAGTGTGTCATGTAGCCTTCATATGCTATGTTAAAAGAATAAGTAGGTAAATATTTATATGAGATTTCTCAGCTCGAGTTTTTTCCCCCATGTTGACCAGTTCACTAGTTTTTATTAAATAAAAATCATATAGATTTTTGTTTGCTATAACAGAATTATACCTATGCATATATATCCATTTGATAGTATGAGTAAGTAATTAATACCTTAAATCATACCCGTCGTTCTATTTCAGTAGAAACATATCAAATATTTGCGTACGGAAGGAAGCTCAGAGATGCGAGCGCTGTTGAGTGTATGCCTATAGACCGCTGTTAGTTTAAGTGTAACCTTAAAATCACATCATTCAATTACTTAGCATTGCTTAGCTTGTTCAATTTTTGGGAAATAAACTCTTTCTCATTTTCTGTTTTACACATAAAATAGATAGATGTGTATTCTATATATATAAAATCGAAAGGTCACTCACTCATCACGAAATCTCAGAAACTACAAGTGCTAGGAATCTGAAATTTTGCATAGGAGTTACTTATAGGACGTAGGTGCTCGCTAAGACAGGAATTTGCAATATTCGACTTCTAAGGGTTTGTTTTTGGGGTTGAAAGTTTGTATGAAACTTCGTTACTAATGACATTTGTCTTTGTCATTCGTTACTAAATGCTAGGAGTCTCAAATTTTGCATGAACGTCATTTATAGGACATAGATACTCAGGGAGACAGAATAATAGAATAATAACGTAGTTCACGCAGGCGAAGCCGCAGGCGGGTCGCTAGTATTTTATATTTTGTGGGTTTCGGATCTTACTTTCTTAAGTAAATAGCTCTTGCGATAATTGACTGACTGTAAACACAACGCGGGTTCGATTCACACCCAAATGTTTAAAATATTCTTATTTCGTCTCCTATTACGAAGACAAAGCGCGGTGTTGAGTTCCACCATTCAGTCCGCAATATCTTGTAAATTGGATGGAAAGTGCTAAAAGACGAATACTTATAGCTGATATAATTAACAATTTGAAAATGAAATGTCAAAAATGTAGCCATAATGTGATTTGTGCCAGACTGCTTGTGACTCCCGGAGACGTCTGTTGTATACAAATTTGATTACCATCCGTGTCGCTTCGTATATCCAATTTTCATTAACATTTCAAACATATAATTTATATGACCCAGGCGTTCATGGCACAGTACGACGTTTTACTATAAACGTGATGGTTATAGGTTCAATGCTCGCTCAGAGGAATGTCTTTTATTAATGATTAAATTATTTTCTTTACTATAAGAATAACTAAACCACTTAAAAATAGGCCGAAGAAACAGATATACGAGTATCTACTTTTAATACTTATATAGAATTGTCTTTGCGCCTTTCGATATTTATGCGAGCCACTAGTAATACCATCTGCAAATTAGCCAACTTGAAAATGTTTTTTTTGTTTCCTTTTTAATATTCAAAGATTTAATATACCTATACAGAAAATGATTACTTAAGAAATTACAAATCTTCGCTCGCTCAACAAGTCCAGCGGTAAACAAAACGCAATTCGATCGTGGTGTGAAAAAACGCAACCCCCCGTAATCCCATAAGTGCAGTGGGTTCCAATCCGATTATGTACTGACGTGCGTAGTGGTGTCCATTAAGCTGTACCGCAATAGCGTCGATGTTATATAAAATTAACTCGAAACGTTTATTACACTTTTTTTGTAGTAACAGGTTTTTATAATCACTAAAATGTTATAATGTATATGAATAAATCTGTTTCACGCTTTATCCCGCAGTTAGCAAGGTAGGTAGGCTAGTGTTAGGACACTCCGCCGAATTCTAGAGGCATTGCGTGTGGAGTGGCGGATCTCAACGCCGCGCTTTGTCTTCGTAATAGGAGACGAAATAAAAATTGACTTGCCAGAGCAAAGAAATGAAAATATTAAATATTTCATTTCCTCGAGTGAGAATCGAATCCACAACCTGTCGTAAACACGTTGCATGGAGGAAACACCGTTAAGCTGAAAAAAATATTATTTAATAATCTTTTTAGAAAATTAAAATACATAAAAACAAAGGCACTTTAATAAGATTTCAACCAAGTTACGGAAAATTTTGATCTATTTCTGCTAAAAGTGTAATATAATTTCACATATTTACTTTATAATTTCATAAAGTTTGAGTATAAATAGTATATAATAGCTTCACCAGTTTATGACTCTTGATAGAAAACGCTATCATGGTAACAGGTGTAGCACAACTTTACCGTCCGCCATAAATACGCCTCGCTGGTATATTAAACTTATGTATATGAGTTAATTTTTGTCATACAATATTACTAAAACAATTTTTATGTACTTGGATTAAAATATATCATTAACTAGCGGACGCGCGCAGCTTCGCTTGCTTATTGCTTAGGAGTGAATTCTAATAAACTTTGAAACACGTGTTCAATAAAATATTTTTAAGAGTCTCAATTTCAAATTTTATAAAAATCAGTGGCGATTTAAAGATTTTTCTATATAAACTTTCAACCCCTTATTTACACCCCTAGGGGATGAATTAAAATAAACCATGAAACTTATGTTCAATGAAATATTTTTAAGAGTCAAAATTTCAAATTTTATAAAAATCGGTGGCGATTTAAAGATTTTTACCTATACAAACTTTCTAACCCCTTACTTTGTCACCCTTAGGGGGTGAATTCTAGAAAACCATGAAACACATGTTCAATTAAATACTTTTAAGAGTCTGAATTTCAAATTTTATAAAAATTGGTGCCGATTTAAAAAAATTCTATACAAACTTCCAACCCCTTATTTGCACCCTTAGGGGGAGAATTCTATAAAACGATGAAACACGTATTCAATTAAATACTTTTAAAAATCTAAATTTCATATTTTATAAAAATCGGTGCCGATTTAATTTTTTTTCCATACAAACTTTGAACCCCTATTTCACCCCTTTAGGGTTAAAATTTTTCAAAATCCCTTCTTAGTGGATGTCCAGATTACGAAAGTAAACTTTTGTCCAAATTTCACGTTTCTACGCACAGCGGTTACGGCTGTGCGTGCGTCTTACCTCAGTCAGTGAGGACAAGTCCTTTTATATATATATATATAGATAATGGAAATTATTTTATATAGAGGCATTGATCATGCAAATTTGCAAGAAAATGGAGAGCTAGTCAATTGAATGAAGATGAAAATATTTTCTATCTGTATAATAGTACATTACTGTAATCTTTTAAGTTGTAAATGAATTTAGTGCATGAGAATCAAATTTAAATTAAAATATTTTATAAAACTATTTCTCTATATAATATGATATTCTTATAATAAAAAACTTGATTAGAATTATACCTTGCAATTTATAAGAATATATGAAACGACTTATATACAGTTTTGTACTTGCAGTGATCTAGATTCTTGATTATAGAATTTTTTAGATGCAGGTGTCGCGGAGCTATCTCCTGACCTGACTGAAGGGCTTAGTGCGGCATTATATATCCGAATCGTTCTTCGGGTGCTGAAAAGGTTTCATAAATGGAAAACGCGATGTGATATCCTATTTTATATCAAGTTCATCGCAATGTACCAGACGTAGATTTTATTTTACATCAATACTAAATAAAAACACAAATGGTATGTCTTTTAATCAAGCAAGTTCATTAAAACGATATATTTTACCAATTCTAACCGATTCCTATGTAATGTCTATTCTATGAATGTCCTATTCTATGAATTCTATGAATGTCCTATTTTCTCCAAAGCTGAACGCATTCAAAGTTGTTACTCTTCCATGAATTCTTAATGCCTTCGGATCGGGCGATACAATAACGAGTTCTATAATGCAGCGATACTCAAGTGCTAACTATTTGCTTTGCTTTACAAATGTTGAATGCCAGCTCTTTGTTCCTATTGTTGAGTTTACTTACAAAGTTGAATACCTAATGAAGTGTACGTAAGTCCGCCTACACTGTTTCTACGAGAAAAATGTATTGAGCAATATTGAGGTATAGAAGTCCTGTTAGGGAATAAAATAATTAAGAATACGCCAGTATTGTATGTCTTTGTATAAGTCTACCTAACCACCAATTCGGTAAACTAGTGAGAACCACCTACGTAAACTGAGAGAGTTCTGTTATAAACCAAGTAATTATTTATCAATATCCTCCTTGGTACACAAATATACCGAATTTGAATTTACAACGAACGCTATGAGACTTCTTTTAAGTATCTTGTTTATTATAATTGCTTCATCGTTGCTCACTAAGTACAGCCAACACCATACCTGCAATTACAGAATTACGTATTAAAATCATTTCGCAATTATGAAAAATGTAGACGCCAGATCTGTTAAATGGAACACTACTCAACCGGCACTTTTCCAAAAGTTACCCAGATAACCTAGATAATTGTAACCAATACAAAAGATCTATTAAAATGATAGAGTTGTTCAAAATTAGTAATCTATTATACAATAAAAATAGTAAGAGTACATAGGTACTGTATACGTTTATGCAACATTAGTAAAGCTTAAATACAAGGCTTTCAAGATAAATTGGCTCGGTGAGCCAGTAAGTAGGTTGTCATCCTGGCAGCATTCGAAATGAGTCCAAGGTCTGTATGCCTTGACCAACAATCTCGAATATCCAGCTTTGCCAACGTAGACATAAATATATTACTTGGCAAATAATTTTGGCAAACATTCTGTGTTCTTGAAACCTCAAGGTCTCAAGTAACATTTTTCGAAGGAGAAATTAAATTTTGACCAAAGTAATTTTTATTAGTTAAGTATTTATACTTAACTAATAAAAATTACTTTACTTAATATAAATTCTGAATAAAACATTGTTAGTCCAATAAGCAAACTGGATTATTTACTTGAATGAACTGATTTGTTAATTGCGTCCTATTCATCTCGAGATTGATGCGGTTAATTCATTAAATTCAATAAAAATACGGGAAAATAATTACGGTATTTAATTCGAAGTTTGGTTAATATTAAGACCAATTATTTCTTTGTAACAGGATTATCAGAAAAAGTATTAGAATTCAGACAATGCGGTAATGAAAATTATGTGCGAAATTTTACTTTTACTGATTTATTATCTTTTTTATTTTATTTCTGACTATAATGGAGATTCCAATCTGATTTAATCTATTGAAATTAATTGTACTAAATGAAAATTAGTACATTAGTATAAACAAAAATTTACAACAAAAATTACGTTAAAAACTAATGGATGTACGAACTTTCAGCAGTAATAAACCTGATCATGTAATTTGGTCCAAGATCGATATTTGGAGATCAGCCAAATAACACGACACTATTTTTGTAGGGCATCCAGGGAGCAATTGTACTAAGTTAAAAGAAACCAAGTTTTTTTTTAAATAATCAGTAAGAAAGTTAACAGTAAAACATTAAATTTAGTAACCAATATTTATTAAACATGGACTATAGATAAGGTGAAGAAAAAGTGGGCAACTTATCTATAGTCCAGTCGTGGCGCATGGGCACAAAGTGTAACTGTAAACGCTATTGGTTGTGGGTTCGATCCCCACTCTAAAAAATGAAAGAGTAGTTTAAATGTATATTTCCACTTCTTTCTGATATATATTTTTTATCTGTAGTCCGAACTCAATTTCCAAAAATAAAATATAGTCTATAGTACGAACTAGCATATAATTAACAAATAAAGCTGCTGATAACTTATCTCACTTTCAACAATTATTGTTGTAAAAAGCCTATTAAGTAACTTATAACCTACTGAACTACATGCTACGTAACATTTGGTGCGTGAAGTGTGAATGAAATGTGTATCAAATTCCTTTATTCACTGAATGTATACCGTATTACAACTAGTTAAAGTTGATATTAGCATTGAAAATTCTTTTAACACGAATTTAGTCTCGTTCACGTATCTTGAGGCACTTATAGACGATTTGACTTTTAAAATATGGACTATATTGGAATGCTAATATAATTGGACATTATTATGTTCATCTGAGGCCGGTGGTGGCACAAACGAGTAGCTGTAAACGCGAGAGGTTGTGAGTTCGATTTTCACTCTAGGAAATTAAATATTTAATATCTTCATTTCGTCCGAAAGTGGGGATCGGAAGTGTTTTTATGGAAACAGAGTGTTTCAACTATTTTCCTATCTGCTGGATACATTGTGAAACTAAAAAAAATATTATTAAGTATATTCATTTGAAGAGTAATATCAAAATTTCATTATTTCAAATGTATTTTATACCTAATTGCCGCTTACGTTGTAGATACACTGATAATGCATATAGAATTGCTATCTACGAGTATAAATTAATGTAATATTTTTATATTGCAATTTGTATATTACAGATAGTAGTTTAATTAATTCTTAGTCAATAAAATATAACAATAAAATAAAACAATTCTCAAACTCATATTTGATACATACTTTTTCAAAACAAGAACTGATTCTAACACGAAAATAGTGTACTATTGCCGGGACCAGCCAAATACAAAGCGCAGTGGAACGCAAAATGGAAATGTAAAATAAATTGAAAATATGCAAAAAAATTTCAATGATAGTTGTTGAAATGTTTTGTCTACACTGAAATTCACAAACCCAATACAACTGGTCCACGTTGCAGCTGATAAATTTTATAACAAAAAAAATTAGCTTCACGCTCTATCCCTCCTACAGCAGGGTAGGCAGAGGGAACCTAGTGTTAAGATACTCCGTTCCCCTCTTTCTGGCGAATTTTTATTGCATTTTCAGGCATTGCATGTTAGTAGCGGCACTAAATTCCGGGTGGCCTTGGTGCTAGAGCGAAGAAATAAAAATATTTAAAAAAAAAAATAATTCCCTCGATTGGAGATCGAACCCACGTTACAGTCACACCCTTGACCCCTGCGTCACGACGGCAATTTTATAGAGTAACTTATAGAATATGTAACCTTAATCAGCTAAGCGCTCTGCTAAATTCCTAGCAAGTGCAAGTTTAAGCGATGGCCTCGTTCGCATTCGAGCCTAATTTGCATACATTCCGATCCAGATATCAAGAGATTCTCAAGCTACAGTCGTATCATCTGGTTATCGATCAGATGCAAATTCGATAGGACCCTAGTTAATTCCACTGCCCTAAGCATTAATATTGATATTTTAAAATAAAATTAATATATTTTGATTCTAATTTTATTTATAAAATAAGAAATTAAACATAGTCAAACAAAAATTAAATAACTTCATTGTTTAAATATTGAAATCATCTATACTCTATACATATTTGGGTTTTATTTATTTTCTAATAATAATAATCAAAAATAAGTAGGTATTTTTACTATTCATGCATGAATTGCTTGGTTTTATTTTTTTACTATTTTGCATTTTTTAAGTGAATTTATTATTAGAAACGCCCCCATCGACGTTACGTTTCAATAGGTTGCCATTATTCTCGTTATAGTGAATGCCTCCATAAAAACAAAACAAGTAAAAATGACGGCAATCATGTCCTATATAAGTTCAGAAATATCCTCTTCCCTCATTCGATAGGCATTATAGAGATAAAAAAATTGCAAGGTCGAAAGGAAATCGAATGAATTAAGTAAGTAGTTGCTGAAATTATACATGAATGAATGTGTGAACGCGTTTCTGCTGACATACAAGGAAACTAAAAGTAAATAAAATATATTAATTAATTTAATATTCCCTCGAGTGAGGATCCAATCCACAACAGTTGCGCTTACAGTCTAAAACAGCTTAAAAATGTTATAATCTTCGCTGATCTTTCTTGTTTACAAACTATGTTTATATTTAAACAAAATAATGTTTAAATATAAAATTATGCAGTTCGCCTCTGATTTCAACAATGAACACAGTTAGTTCCGCGTTAATGAAATTAAACTACATCGAAATAAATTGTTCGCTAAAATTTGCGTTACGATAATTTACTGCACGAATTGCTTGGTTGGATATAACGTTTTAAAAGCTGCATTTTACTATTTATAGGTATATAATAAAAGCCATTTTTAATTTAAAATCTAAATAAAATTAAATCAGCTTCACGCTGTATCCCGCACACAGCAGGTTAGGCAGAGGGAACCTAGTGTTAAGACACTCTGTTCCCCAATTTCTGTCGGTTTCTGGGGGCCTTGCGTGTGATCTGACCTCTGGCCATAACTTGATATAC